>JBBPDH010000130.1:12159514-12176192 GCA_037974565.1 Clupeocharax schoutedeni
AAGCCAAAACTAGCACGAGTGGAAAACCAGCCAAAAAAGATCAAGAGGGAGAAACTTGAAATGACCTCCACCTGTAAAACCAGTCCTGTTTTGAGGGTTTTCTAATTGTTGCCACTGTAGTGCACCTGTCGTTAAGTCCATGAATACCAATATGGCTGAAAGTGATTAACAATGCCCTCAGCTGCTTAACCAACCAGAATATTATCAGACAGGTTTCATTGATTTCATGCCAGGCCCAATAAAAAAAGTGTTCCTTTAATTTTTGTGAGCAGTGTATATACTTACTTACCTGAGCTTTAGTGTCTTGAAGTCTGCTGTGTTTTTTTTAGCTCCATCAAACTTTCTTGCACTGTTTTATCACCTTCTGGCCGTCTTAGCTGAGACGTCACGATACACACCCCAAGACACTCCGCTCCACGACATGCTTTTAGGGCGACTAACCTCTGCTCTCTCACCGTACGTTACAGAGGCGACTGAAAATTTAATTTTTAAACTATCAATACTTGGCCATTGATCAACCAATCAAAGATCTGAATGCACGTGCAATACACCATATTAAAGTTGTAGAGTTTATAGGATCAGGAGGAGCAGAGCCAGCTATGAAAAGGATAGTAATTACAATTGACAATATAAATAAACCTAACTAATTAGCCTGTTGTTCTTTTTCGTCTAAGCAGCAGGTATGTTGGTTAAATTTTTGTCCAAGTCTGAACAACTGTGTTGTTGTTTTCAAAAAATATGTTTTGTGAATACATTTATTTAAATATTAGTCTAATGTTACTTATTGTTAGATCTGAGACAGAATTTTGTAAATAAAAAATATTAAATGTTTCCAGGATGATAAACAGATCTGTGGATGATTATTTGTATTTATTTTTAGTTAAAAGCTTATGTAGTCCAAACCCCAATTTTTAAAGGGCTGCATAATTGATTTTTATTGTCAGTTTTAAAAAATATTTTTTATTAATATAATATCAGTCATGTTCATTTCACCAGAAAGAACATATTTAGATAAAACATACTTTTGTTTTAAACATACCTACTGACACTAAAGCCGTGGAATAATGTAAGGTAATGTTGTGAACCAGGAGCCAACACAATTCAGGTTATACTAGAAACGATTGCCAACCTAAAACCCCCATGTTGCCCAGCCCTTCTTTACTCCTGAGGTTTTGACTGATTAACTTTCTCTCAGGTTGTTTTATGTGTGCTCATATGTTTGTCAACATTAATTTATAAAAGGGGGGAAAAGTGCATCGGATGTTTGCGGCCAAAGCTTGTGTATACATTTAAATCTGGTTTTTCTAGTGTAGACCTGAAATGAGACATGCATCAAAGGTTCTTATGACAGTGTTAAGTCACATTAACAGTATTTTTCAAAGGTCTTAGGTGCAAGTAATTATACTTTAAGCACTAAAAATGTATTTGTATTCTTGGTCAAATAATACATGCAATGGCTGGAGCTGTACTGAAAAGAGGAACCAAGCCTTCTAACCAACTCACAACATTAACAGAAAACAGGAATTCTTGAATTTCTTTTTATATTTATTCTAATGGTATACATTTTTACAAGCAAATTCATGCTTACTGCTAGGGTTATTCATTTTAAATTGTTTTTGTACAGTCTTACATATTACCATAATTGACTTGGTTTTCATTTAATTTTGAACATTTGTCCCCCTCCTTTCCTATCTCTTTCTTTCTCTCGTTCTTGCAGCAGCTCAGACAGTCGGGATCGAGCGTACGAGCACAGTCCATACGGACACCATGAACGTGGTGGCACTTTTGATAGGTCGCGGCACTACAACACAGACTATTACCGTGACCGTACCATGTTTGCCTCTGGGGTCAGCTCCAGCCCAGCTGTTAGTGCAATTAGTGGGGGCTTCGACACCCCAGAAACTCACTTTGAATCCCGAATCCGTGATCCCTTCACCTTGTCCAGCTCTGCGCGCAGGGATCCCTACCGCGATGATAGGGGGCGTCGCGTCGATCGGAATTACCACCATCGTCGCAGCCGGTCCTCTCACTCCTCGCATTCACGCCATCCCTCTCCCCAAAGGACCACTGGACAGACCCCCAAAGCCCCACACTCACCCAAAAGGGTGGCCGTCTCTCCAGGTCGAGGTCCACGCTCGCGATCACACAGCCGATCATCCAGCTCGGACTCCGTCAGCAGCACCAGCAGCACCGGCAGTGGCAGGTAGAGTTACCATTTGAGAAACTGCTTCTTTAAGGAAGAATGGTAACAATAACTGTGCTGGACATATTACAGGGTTTGTTGCACAGTTTTCTGTAACTGGTTTAGAAGAGATTGCTTTGAGTATTTTCATGTGAATGTGACCATTCTCTCATACATGAACACACCACAGCACGCAGTGTGAACAGCACAAAATTATTCCTCTGCATTTAACCCATTCACCAAGTGAAGCAGCAGGCAGCCAGGAACACAGCGTGTGTGAACAGTACCCTGATCAGGGTACTTTACAGGTTTTTGTGTACTGTATTTGTTTTGTTCTAAGGATGTTTTGTTCTATTCCCACTTTCTGCCAGCAGTGACTCAAACAGCAGTTCTAGCGAGGGGTCTCGAGCGCGCTCAGTTCAGTCTGCAGCCACTCATGTTGCTCCTGCACCTCCTGTGTTGTCTCTGGACTGTGATGAACCACGTCGGAGCTTTGGCATCAGGGTCCAGAACCTGCCTGTGCGATCCACAGGTTAGTATAAAAAAAGCAACACGTTCTTTTTGTTTTGTGGCACTGTAACAGTGTTTTCCCATATGTTCTTGAAAGCTCTGTGATGTCCAGCCAAGGATGTCTGGTTTGAAAGGATTGTTTAATGTGTAATACTTTGCAAAGTAATTGTGCCATTGTTTTCCCAGACACAAGTTTGAAGGATGGACTTTTCCACGAGTTTAAGAAATATGGCAAGGTGACATCTGTGCAGATACATGGTGCATCAGAGGAACGTTATGGTTTAGTCTTCTTCAGACAGCAAGAGGACCAAGAGAAAGCTCTTAGTGTGTCTAAAGGAAAGCTTTTCTTTGGTATGCTGATTGAGGTCACTGCCTGGAATGGCCCCGGTAAGTAGTTTTTGTAGACTTTTTTTTTTTTTTAGATTTGTGCAGTTTTATCATATTTTGCTTATTCATAATTTTTCCTTGAACAGAGACAGAAAGTGAAAATGAGTTTCGTCCTTTGGATGGCCGGATAGACGAGTTCCACCCGAAAGCTACACGAACTTTGTTCATTGGAAATTTGGAGAAAACAACTAATTACCAGCAGTTACTTGATGTATTTCAGCGCTTTGGAGAGATAGTGGCAAGTTGTGTACCTTGCTGTTGCAGCTGTTGGTTTGAGTTTACTTGCACTGTGATGTTGTTACATTTCTCCTTTTTTCTCCATTTTTCAGGATATTGATATTAAAAGGGTAAATGGCGTTCCTCAGTATGCTTTTGTGCAATACTCTGATATTGCCAGTGTGTGTAAAGCCATCAAGAAGATGGATGGGGAATACTTGGGTGCCAACAGACTCAAGGTATTCATCCAGATTGTTATGCAATAGTAACTGCATGTTAATTACATTCTACAGAAATAAGTCATCTCCATGTTCAACTTTGTGGGTGGGGCATTATTGATTAAATCCAAAGTGTCTGTTTATTAGCTTAAAGATTTGGTTAGATGGCAATCCTTTTACTTTTACAGCTTGGTTTTGGCAAGAGTATGCCTACAACATGTGTGTGGCTAGATGGCCTGTCATCTAACATCACAGAGCAGTACCTTACACGACACTTCTGTCGCTACGGACATGTGGTCAAGGTAAAAACCCATACGAGTTATGCAGTTTTAATTGATTTTCTATTATAATTAATGTTCACTAACTGTTGAATTATCAACTTTATAGGTTGTGTTTGACAGAATGAAGGGAATGGCTCTTGTATTGTACAACAACACAGATTTTGCACAAGCTGCTGTTAGAGAAACCAAAGGATGGAAAATTGGTGGCAACAAAATCAAGGTTGTGAAAGTTTTCACATGTCACGTATTACACGTTTGAGCTATAATTTTGATGACTGAAGGCATTAGTATGAATTATATGCTTCTTTACAGGTTGATTTTGCCAGTCAGGAAAGCCAAATGGCTTTCTATCGCTCTATGCAAGCATCAGGACAGGATATTCGTGACTTTTATGAAATCCCTACAGACCGGAGGTAAACTGGTGACAGAACTGTTTTCAGATTTATCAAACTGCTGACTATAATGTTGACTAATGTTGACATTAATTTTTCCTTTAATAGGGATGAGAGAAGACCTCCATATCATGAATTCTCGGCTGAAAGAGCATACTATGAAAATGTGCGGACACCAGGAATTTATGCCGAAGATCCGCGACGAGACTATCCTGCTCGCAATCGTGAACGTTATACAGAATTGGAACATTACCAGGGTGATCACTATGACCCACGCTATCATGAAGACCCTCGTGAATACAGAGATTACCGGGACGCTTTTGAACAGGATATGAGAAAGTACACCTACATGCAGCAGGCACGTGAGCGAGAACGTGAACGTTTTGAGGCTGACCGTAGCAGATGGAGTCCATCCCATCAGCGCCGTCCTCTGACTCCCTCTGCTTCACCGTCACCATCTGACCGCGTCTCAAGAGAAGCTGAGCGGCGTGTGTACAGGCACTCATCTGAGAGAAGTGGAAGCTGCAGCTCCTTATCACCACCGCAGCCTCCATTTGAAAAACCTGAGAAGTCTCCAGTGGAGTACAAAACAGAGAGTCTGGAGAGAGAAATGGAACAGGCTGAGGCAGATCGTGCAAGTGGGACCGAGAAGAACAAGCGCGGCAGACGCAAGGAAAAAACAGACAGAGAGAAAGGTGAGAAAGTAAAGTCACGAAGGGGGAAAGTGCAGTCTCCTAGCATACCTCGCTCTGAAGCTGACAGGGATCCCAGTTTGGATTCTAATTCTGGAAAGATGAAAGTCTCGGATATGGATGTATCAGAAAGACCGAGACATAAAGGTGAAAATGAACCTTCCCCTTCTGATCCTGTGTCTCGCCTTGAGCCGCAAAAAGGAGAAAGACTTGATCAGGGCAAGAGTGAGTCAGTGGATCGGGATAGCAAAGGAAGATCTAAGAAACACCTAAAATCTGATCCTGGAAATGAGGGTAAAGAGACCCTTTTGGATTCTGACAGGCTTGCAGCACGAAAAAGACGTTTTGGTGATCCCAGTTGCAAAGCCATAAGGCAGAAACGAGGTCGCCTTGAAGATGAACAAAGTGCTGGGGTTAGCCAAGCTACAGACTTTGGGGCAAATTTGTCTTTTGCAAAAGAGGCAGAAGGTGAAGTGAAGACATCAGAAAAAGAGGCACAGAAGAGGGAACATTCCAAGTCCAAATCTGAGAGAACAACTTCTCACTTTAGTCAAAGAGAAGAGTTGGATCCCAATGTGAGAGCTGAATCTCAAACCTCATTTGTGCGGCAAGGAGAGCATTCAGAGCCAGACATGGAGTGTTTAGACTCAAAATCTCAGCCTGGACCAAGTATACCTAGGCGGTTCTCTAAAGATGGAACTCCAGACAAGGACAACAAAGGTAGGGAGGAGTACTTGGATATTGATCTTTCTCAGAGTTATCGTAAGCAAATGGAGCAAAACCGTAAACTTCGTCAGAAACTCCAAGAGCCTGATAAACCAGGAAAACCAGAAACTCCTCAGCGTGTGGACACAGAAGATTTTGAACATCGTAGTTTGGTACATGAAGTCGGCAAACCGCCACAGGATGTCACAGATAACTCTCCACCATGTAAGAACAAGAAACATGAGCATTTTGATATGGATGCAACTGCCAAGAGAGAACGTGTATACAGAACTTCTCGGCCAAAGAGTGAAGACTCTGAATGGAACAACACACATTCTCCAAGATTTCAGCATGTCCCCCAGCATGCAGAGGACGAATATACGGACGTTCCCCATCTACTCACTGGTAAAGAAGTAAAAGAACCTAAGTCTGAGGAAAGTGCTCACCCAGACCTGGACCTTGCAGTTAAACGGGTACATTCCTCACAGGTGTCCAAACAAAGCACGCCTCTATTAGATGAACAGCAGAGACGCTGGGAGAATCGTTTAAAGCAGGACTTGTTACCTGATTTTTCAAGGAGCTCAGAGAAGAGGCGATTAAATCGGAAGTATTTAGAATATGGTCTTTGGCCTGATTTGGAGCCTGGTGAAGTGCGCTCAGATTCTGAAGAAGATAGAGAACACAAACCAAACTCTCCTATGCCCTCAACCTCAATGTCTTTCACAGAACGGCATCGTGGAGACAGATTATCAGAATCCAAGCTAACCACGTCACTGGAGAGAAACAAGTTCTATTCTTTTGCACTTGACCAGACAATCACACCAGACACTAAAGCTTTGTTGGAACGTGCAAAATCCTTGTCCTCTTCAAGGGAAGACAATTGGTCTTTTTTGGATAGTGACTCCCATTTTGCTAGTTTCAGAAGCAGAAAAGATACAGAAAAGGTAGAATCAACACCACGACCAACACCTTCATGGTACATGAAGAAAAAGAAAATACGAAGTGAGTCTGAGGATAAAATTGATGACCGAAAGGAGGACCCTAAGCCAGAAGAACAGGAGCGGCGGGAGCTCTTTGCCTCTCGCTTTCTCCACAGTTCTATCTTTGAGCAAGACTCGAAACGTCTTCAGCATCTTGAACGAAAACATGAAGATCCTGAACATCCTATGGGTTATCCATCTGCTCAGCAAGGTCAAGTGGATGGTCAGCCTGATCCTGAACCTGTAGTACTTTTCCATGATCGCTTTTTAGAGTTAACAAGGCTACAGCAACAGAAGGGGAAAGACAAGCCTGAGCAAGAATCCAAGAAAGAGGAAAATGTGGAAATAAAAATTAATGAAAAAACACATGAGGAAGAGGAGGTAGCCCATGAACGCAATGCTTTTGAACCAAATGCACAGCAAAATGAGATTAAACCAGTCAGCCCTGTACAAGCCCCCCAGACTAGTCCCTCCCAAGTGCTTAATCTAATCCCTGTCCAGGAAACTCAAATACCACCACCTGTCTTAACAGCTAAAGAGGTTCATTCACCGCAACTGGAAATGAGTAATGTCCAGACTCCTTCACCTAAGCAACTTGATGTTCCAGTGAAAGAAGAAAAGCAGCCTGAAAAGGTTATTGCAGCTCATCCATTGCCTCAAGAAACATCAGAGTCAAACAGCTCAGAATGCCAGGATACCAAACCTTCAATAAATGAAATGAAAGTAAATACAGATGATGTCGAAACAACGCACGATAAACACGTTGAAGAGGTCTCCAGCAGTGATATACAGACCTCTACCACACAAGTGAGCTGTGAGCCAGAATCTGAGCCAAAAACCGAGGTTCCTGAAGTACAGAATTCCACATCTATTATGGTAGATGCTGCAGATAAATTAGAAAAACAAGACCTTATACCCACAGGAACTGAACCTCAACTTAAAGAAGTGGAATCCAAATGCTCTGAAAGTTATGCAGTAGATGAAGCAATCTCTCCTCCTCCAAGATCAAGAAATAAGAAAGCCAAGGCCTCGCCTACACCATCAGCAGCTGTTTTGACATCAAATACCCCGGATAAACAAAGCACACGCAAGAGTGAGCGAATTGATAGAGAAAAGCTTAAACGCTCATCTTCTCCAAGAGGAGAGTCGTCTAAGGCGGTTTCAGACAAGTCAACTGGCAAGTCTCCCATTCATAGTCCTGAGGCAGAGCAGGGTATAGAACAAAATGCACCCCCTGTTAGGGCAAGACGCAGGAATGTACGTTCTGTTTATGCTACTGTAGTTGAAGGTGAATCTGGAAAAGATGTTGAATCACCCCGCGGTGCACGCAAGCGTCTACTAGACAGAGACAGTGGACAGCAGCCTGAACCAGAGAGTCTTCCTGCACCAGCAACTGCAAGACGAGGGCGTCCACCTAAGAATCGACGCCAAGGAGAGGATTATCTGGCTGGAAAGAGTGATAAGTCCAAGATACCAGAGATGGATGTAAATGAAACTGGAAACAATGAAACAGTCAATAAGGTGGGCAAAGGTAAGCATTCCAACAGCTTAAACAAAACTGCAGGTCAGGGTATTGCATCAGCGTCTTCTGTTGGGAAGAAAGGTGACAAAATGGATAAGACGCCTGAGGCTGGTGAACAAAAATTGGATTTGTCTGAGATAGATGTGGATTCTCAAGAAAGCACTCATCAGCGTCATACTGATACTTCAGGTGAAAATGAGTCAAAAGAGGAACAAAAACCACAAGCTAATTCAGAAGCAAAGCAAGAGAGAGACAAAACTATTCAAATGGACAAAGGCACTGGAAGCCAAGAAAAAGCTGACCTTATTCAAGACCACTCAGATAAAACTGGAAGAACAAAGCCAACTAGACTAAATCGTAATTCAAAGCTTATGACTGAGGATAAATCTCTTGGTCTTAAAAACCTCAGAATCAGGCTTAATGTGACTGAAGTAAAGGTCAGGCTTCAAACTGGTGAGAATGAATCAGGGCATGATGACTCTCCTAAAAAGATTGTACCTGTAACATCCCCCAAAGACCAGATACTAGAACCTAGATTTGAAAAAGATGTCATGAGTAATAGTGATGGTAAGGAAGAACCTGTAACGGCTTCCACAAAAATCAAAGATCCTCAGGAGGCATCGTTATCCCACCAAATGGAGCTTGAACAAGCTGTGGAGAACATTGCCAAGCTTACAGAAGACCCTGCTCCACTTCGGTTCAAAAGCCCAACAGAGGTACAGCCTCCTTTATCTGAACTTGTAGAGGAGCCTGTGCATGAACCAGAGGAAGAAAAGCCTGCTAACCCTGCAAGTGAAACTGAACTTGCTGCTGCTATTGATTCCATCACATCTGAAGACATGTCTTGCGGCCTGCCACAAGACCCAGTTATCAGCACTGTCATAGATGCAGACCCTGATATTCAAACTTTAGTCCCAGATTCTAAAGTTGCTGAGAGTAACTCTGCTATTCAGCAGGAGATCTCTAATACAGCAACCCCAAGAAAAGGGGGTAAAGGTAGAGCAAAAGCCCAGAAGCGTGCCAAGGGCCAGAAGGGTAGTGTGAACAAGAAGGAGGCAAGTAAGGAGATGGCCCCGGATGCAGAGTGTCAATCTGTTAAATCATTAGAACCTGTACTCGAGTTACCAACGGTCACAGAGACTTCACCACCAGCTACTGCTGCTGTTATTACTCCTTCATCTAAGCAAGATATGAGCCTAATGGCCAATGTCCTAACAGCTGATGTTCCTAAAGCAACAGAGGTTCCCCTTAAAGAACAGCCTGATTTGCCCAGTTCATCTGGTCCAGCAGCTAACAAAAGCCCATCATCTCTCAAACCTCAGGCTCATCCTTATGAGTGTACATCTCCATCACTGTCCCCCTCAAGCATTTGCCTCAAACCTTCACATCCAAGTAGACTTTCAGTTTCCCCTACAGATCGTTTGAACCAACCTAAAGAAACTCTAGTAGTTTCCCCTTCTGTAACATCTTCAGCTCCATCAGAAAACTCAGCATCACTCTCTGACTCTGCTCCCCATGATGCAAATTCCAGTGACCTGCGCAAAATTCTTACCAAACCAAGAAGTGTTCCAATTCCAGATATTAGTTCTACACCTGGGATCATGTATGCACGGGAAAGTGGTACCAAGAGTGCCCCACATGAAAACAGACAGGCTTCTCTTTCTGTGCAACCTGTAGTTCGACCACCAGCCTCCTTACCATCGCCAGAGACAAAGCAAGTCTTTAGTGAGAAGTCAGTCATTTCTGTCATTGCCTCCACTGCCACCTCTGTCATTAGTCGAGTTTGCAATCCTCTAGAATCTGAAGAGAAGCCTAGCATTCCAATGGGAAATCCTTTTGCGGACAAACAGCCTCCGAAACAGATGTATCAGCCCAGCATGGATGACAGTAGTGCCTACCATGGCCCAACAGTTGGAGAAGAGGGGGGAAATGCTGGTCGTTACATAGTGGAGAGCACTTCCCTGAGTACAGGCCCTACTGCTGGCCTCAGGGTGAATACCTCTGAAGGAGTTGTTGTTCTGAGTCACTCTGGCCAAAAAACTGAAGGACCTCATCGAGTAAGTGCCAAAATAAGTCCGATTCCTCCACCTAGTGCTGTAGACATAGAATCCCAGCAACTGGTGTCCATGCCCCAGATGAAGCAGGATATTTACGGTGCCTCTCAGCCAGCTACACTAAAAAGTTCCCAGCCACAATCAGATCACAGTCATTCTTTGAAATCTCAGACAAGTATCTCTACTGTTAAGCAGGAGTCTGGACTAGACAAATTAGACCCACACACTCCAGTTCAAAGTGGGGTTGTTAAAAGACTGCAGCAGACATCTGGGCCTTCACAAGTCATGGGTTACCTTCACTCAGAGTATGGGATGGTGATGAAGCATTCCAAGAAAGAAGGAAATGAACCTCTGAGTGTGGATAGTGTGAAGCCTGCCTGGGTGTCAACTATAAGCCCTGCCATAAGCCCTCACCTTCCATCTCCGGCTGGTAATCATGTTGGATTCATACAAGGCACGCCTACAGATAGAGCTCCTTCACATATTCAGTCCAAACAAGAACCACGGTCCCCCCGGAAATCTGGACACCCTCATTCACCTTTTGTGTCTTCTCCCATGGGCTCTTCATCTCCCAAAGGTGTTTCTATGGTGTTGTCGACTGGACTGTCTAGTATGTCACAGTATGTGCCTGGTGTCCATCACTCTGAGCAGTCTGTGATCATGCCACCTCACAGTACACATGGCAATCTTGGTCGAATGTCGCCTCACCGCGTAGGTCAAGCCATTCCCATTGGTCACCTTTCTCAGGGAGAGGTACGAGTTAATACACCCCCATTGTCAATGATGAACTACGGCATTCACTCTGAGGGTCTCGCCTCAACCTGGCCTCCCGGTCAGCAGCGACCCACATCACCCCAAGCAGTGGGAAACAGAGAGATGGTCCTCAAAGTTAACCCAGCCAATGCAAGAGGCCATGAAGGAGGTGAGGATGAAGCTAGACGCTTTCACCAAGCACTTGGAAGACCGCCAGCGACTCAACTTAAACCAGAGTCATTACCAGCAGAATACCGGGGGCCGAATTACAGTAGCCTGCAGTTTAGCGTGCCACCAAGAGATCTGCGAATGCTTATGCACCACCAGGGGGAGCGTCCAGCTTCAGATCTTCACCAGGGGCACATTGCTGAACCTATTCCTCCAACCTCAACTCCCACCAGTATTACAGCGTCCCTGTCTCCACGGGCACTTCTGTTACAAAAGAGTGTTGCTGACAAGGACCCTTTGAAGCAGGCTGAATTGAAGAGGACCACGTCACCCCCTGGAAAAGATGGAATGATTGGAATTAGGGGTGCTGTGTCTTCCATTGCCTCTCCTCAGCGAGTACAGCTTATTTCTTCAGGTGCTGTGCCCCCCTTTTCTGAGTACTCAACTGTGTACACCAACCTGCGCACTGTCCACTCCCAGTTTCCTGATGGTTCACCTCTGGGGATTGCCCAACCGCCTCGAAATATCACACCCTCTCAGGTATGTTAGATCTTAGGCTGACTGTTATGGTACATTTTAAGCTGCATGGTTTTATATAATAATTTATTATGCTCACCTTTTTTTTCTTTAACCAAGGGTGTTCAAGAATCAGACCACAGCCAGGCACTGCCTGATAGTAAAGTAGAACATGTTGGACACCAGCAAGTCAGCATGGCGCAGCTTCTGACGGTAAGTTACAAGTGTGTAAACTACCTATAAGTAGGAATACAAATAACTGCTACAAAAGTAGCAGAAGTAGCAAATTAACTGCTACAGAATTCCTATGGAAAATTCAAGTTTGGAGAATAAATCTGTATGCAGAAAGGAGCTACTCTTTTTATTGTTTTGAGTGTATATACATTTTTTCCAAGCAGAAGTACCCTATTGTGTGGCAAGGCCTATTGGCACTGAAGAACGACACAGCAGCGGTCCAGTTGCATTTTGTGTGTGGAAATAAAGCTCTTGGCCTGCGGTCACTTCCTGTGCCAGAAACTGGTGCTCTTTTGCGTATTGTCCAGAGAATGAGGTTAGAAACACCACAGCTTGAGGGAGTGGCTCGCAGAATGACTGTAAGTTTCTAATCAAGTAAAAAAAAAATTTCTTGTAGATGTTTTGTCAAAGAAACATCATTGGGCTTAATTTTTTCTCCATTTTCATTACTATAGGGTGAAAGTGACTTCTGCCTTTTGCTGGCCATGCCCTGTGGTCGTGATCAGGAGGATGTCGTAAGCCAGACACAAGCCCTCAAATCGGCTTTCATCAACTACTTGAAGGCCAAGCTGGCTGCAGGCATCATCAACGTGCCCAATCCTGGCTCCAATCAGGTGTGCACAGTTTTTTTCATTCATTATGCATGCTGCAGGGTTACATACCTTTGAACCTAAACAAATATTCAGACAATTTTACCATAACCTTGTGTGTACATTGATCCAAGTCATTTTAGGCTCTTCCTGGTGATTTTTGGTCTATGAAATGTTCTCATTACGTATTGGGCCAAAAAGTGAGTGCTGATCTGCTCTTTTTTCTTTTCTAGCCTGCTTATGTGTTGCAGATTTTCCCTCCATGCGAGTTTTCAGAGAGTCATCTTTCACGACTTGCCCCTGACCTCCTTAGCCAGATCTCCAGTATCTCACCTCATCTTATGATTGTCATCACCTCAGTGTGATCAGACATTTTCTTGGTTTGAGTTAACTCACCTTGACTCGCTGCCTCCACTTACACTTGGAATCCTATGCTTTGCATATCAGTCTTTAACTCCAGTTTGTCTTTCTTCTGGTGGCTCTCCTTCATCTCTTCAAACAACTCAAGGATATGTCTGTCTGCAACACCACTCCAGATCACATTCAAGCTAATTTGACCATTTCTCTGCTGTATTTCTATTTATTGGTGAATTTTTATTTTTTGCTCATGGAAATTCTTTGAGAAATCAGGATGTTTTGAAGAACAAGGGAAAAAAGGTGACAAACTGGACACAATTTTTTTCTTCATTCTTCAGTGATTCAGTTCTGTTTAATTTTTAAAAGATGGATAATACAAACCATTGTAACAGACTAATGGGGTTTTTAGGTAATCATGGACATTCGTTGGTCAGTGCTCGTCCCAGAGGAGAAGGAACATTGAGAATGTACGTTTCAGGGGATCTCCTCGTCAGCCTTGCTTTGTCACTCACTTTGCTAATCCAGATTACAGCGGACCCATTCCTTGGCTCGAAACAAGACAAACAGCTGCAGGACTCTGGAGTTTGTGGATTGCAGGACTGTAAATATTTTAAATATTTAAAACCCTGGGAAGTTGGCTTAAACCCAGGAGAGTTGCCCTTTATTCTTTCAACCATGGAACTAACAGATCTTCAGTGGAAAAGACGAGCGAAAAACATCCACATGAACAGAACTTTAAATTTGTGATGTAAATACTTCAAAGACTTTTGAGCTGGCAGCTCTTGCAAGGGTTTGTTGCGGGCACTTCAATTTTTTCTTACTCAAATAAAAAAAAAAGATCCAGAAAACTTGAATATAAGTCACATGCTCTCTCATTTCATTGTTTGTGTTCATCGATCCTCCATGAGAAAATTTGTGTGAAATAAATGTCTAACCAAACAAGACATCCACAGTAATAATTGTTTTTGGTGCAGAAACATGTGGTTTTACGCAGGTGTTTACAAATGTTTTCATGGGTGGAAGTATCTACAGTTTGTCTGAATGTGAACTAATAATTTTAAAGGAACCTGATCCAGGAAAGCAGGATTTACTGATTACAGGCTCTATTGGCTTCTAATCTCAATAGAGCTCTTGGATAAAGATACAATGTTTCTTTAAAAAGCTATTAAACTTTTAAACAAACTGCTTTTGAAAAAATATAGGTCGTCATACTCAAACTGTCCCAACACTCTTTCACCCTTGCAAAAAGAACCAACAAAGTGTGAAAATAGCCACCCAAGTTTATGCATGTTCGTAGATTTGTTTCTTCTTTGTGGCAGCAACAGCTTTTACATTTCTGGGTCAGTTATTAGAAAATCTGTCAGAATTTGATTGCTTTCAGCCCCAAGAGCATTAGTGAAGACTTCTACTGCTGGAACATTGCTGCTGTTGCTGTTTGTTTGCACAAAGGCATTTGTGAGGTCAGGTACTGATGCTGGAGGATCAGTTCTGCATCTCAAACTTGACTCCATCTCATCCTAAAGGTAGTGGGTGCAGCTCCACCACTCCAGAGAACCATAACATATTGGTGCAGAATCACAATTGTCTTGATTGGGGTCACCAACTCTGGTCCTGGAGGGCCAGCACAGCTTGATGGTAGTTCTCCTTAAACACATTCACTAAACCTGACAATTAACTGCTGAGGTAAACCATGTGTTTCTGACCAGGGGAATCACCAAAACGTGCTGGACCATATCCCTCCAGGACTGTAGTTGGAGATCCCCGGTCAAGATAATAGTAATAAACAGCATTAGAGGAATAGCTCGGGCTAATGTTGCAAACTGAATGGATGTTATGTTAGTAACCACCACTGAGCACTGACATCTGCTATACTGACTGAACTGCTCCTTTAAACACTGAGATTTTGGGTGAATTTCAGAAGAACAATACTGCAATTTTAATGCAACCTCTGAAGGATTTTATAAAACAGACTTTTTTTAAAGACCGATCAATCATAACAGACTGATGAGCACAGAGCATTTTTATTGAATGTGTTTAAAGGGTCCATCGCAAAGTTTTAATCAAACAGGCTGCAAACACAACCAGTTTTGAATGCATTGTGTGTGAGTATATATGTATAGTACTGTGCTTAACCATTTCTGTATATTTTGCTTTGCCTGGTTGATGCAAAAATACAATTTGCTGCCAGTTTTAACTTTGGCACGTGAGTAGATTAAATGAAAAAAACGGGAACAAATGCTTTAGGCTGCAAAGTGCCTAAATATATAAAGGAGCCTAGATAAAGAAGTTAACAACCATTCATTCAGCACCACCAGTATACTGATCACTGCCTGACCATCTGGAATCATTACACCTGTTTCCTCACTGGTTCGGTTAGATGTGCTTTGTTAGGCTTTAATGGTTCATATGTAGGTCACTGTGTGTCAAACTTAATGTTTGTCTGTTTGGACAGAAACTGAAGAAATGAGGGGTGGCTCAAGACTTTTATGAAATACTATACATATAATATAATGTCAATTTTCATTATTTCACTTTTTTTCTTTTTATATACTCAGAATTGTTCTTGCTTTTTGTGCATTACATATTTAATATTATAAACAATATTGTTAGACATTTTTGTTTTACATATTTTTTGCCATTTCAAAGTGAGGGGATCAAAACTTTGCACTCAACTGTATACACTACTCACTGACTCAGGCTGCACCATGGCTGCTTTTTGAATGATAAACTATACAGGGCAGCCAATCGGAATAGAGCTTGTTTACATGCATCAGTATCAAAGGCACAGTAATCCTTAAATTCTAAGGAAAGAAAGGCTGGAAAATTAGTTCTATTCAAATGAATTTCGGGCATTTTTGGGGACCCACACAAACGTCATTAGTGGAAGGAAATGTGGGATATGGGCCCTTTAAGTCCTTTAAGCTCTCAGAGGTTCCTCAGTGTTTCAGATCGTCGCTGGACCCGAACAATGCCACCAGCTGCTCCTTGTATGAAGCGATGTTTCTCTTCATGATCTCTTTACACGGACCCAGCAAGCGCTCGAACGCCTGAACATCGATCACTGCAACACAAGGAAAAACTGAACAGAGACATCCAGCCTCACCCAAGATACAGAACATGTGATACATATGAATATCAAGAATTCCCTGTATTTTTAATGTAGTCTTGAGGAACAGTTCTCCAGGCTTCCTGAAGGACTTTCTTATTTCACTTATGTCACTACAGTCATGCAATATCACTGTTTATATCAGTATTATGTGCAATAACAGACTCCAGACCACTGCTTGTGTTGTGTTAACTACACAACTCTACATTCGCATGACAAAATCAGTATAAGAATCAAAAAACAATAAGTAGTAATTAGCAAAAACCACACAGCCATACCTAAACACTTGGTCTGTCCCACTGCGTAGACGGATGCAGCTCTGGGTTTATTAGTCACCAGCGCCAGCTCTCCAAAATACTGCCCCCTACTGCACCGGACCACCTCCACCTCCTCATTATTACTCTGACACACTTTAGTCTGAGGAGAAACACACACTCACTATTAGGGGGACGGGGAAATATTTATAATACATGTATAGATTTTGTACATAAAATCATACTCAGACTTTTACTTTCAGACTTATGAGACATTTCTTTTACATTCAAAAATATGGAAAACACTAAACATGGACTAAATGAATTTTTTAATGGTAAAACACCACTGACAGTGCAGACTAGGCTTAATCCAGTGTAACTTTAGCAAGATGAAGCTTAATCCAAGTCTGGGAAATGTGCTCATTCATTATTAGCTTAACTAGGATTTCACTATTAGTGATATAATGGTCAGATATAAGATGTGTCCCAGTTAGCAACATTCTGTTGGGCTGGATCCGGCCCACACAATCCATGTCCCTCTGGCCCGGATACCGCAAAGAA
>JBBPDH010000130.1:12176292-12198656 GCA_037974565.1 Clupeocharax schoutedeni
TAGAGACAAGTTTACTGTAATCCAGTCTGGTGCGTGCAGTCTGCGGTTGTTGATGACGTCATCACTGTTTCGGTCAAATAAAAAAATATATTTTCGGTGCATCCCTAATTCTGATCCCAGAGACCCAAGAGTTAACTTGGACTCAGGACTCAAACAATTAAGAATCAACTTGGACTTGAGCTCTCAGAGAATCGAGATACTGACTCTGACTTGCACCTCTTAAATTTGAGAGCCGACACTGACTCGCAACCCAGAGAATTGAGATTGACTTTAAAGGAACTTTATGAAACACCCCTGCTGTGTGTAATGTGGCTCTTGTCTCTGCAGTGGACTGGGTTCCTGTGCTGAGAGAACTGGTGTCTGTTGGTCTGAAGCTGTTCGCTCTGTGCGTGTCCTTCTGTCTGTCTCTCCTCACCATTGCAGCAGGGTGGCTGCTGTACCGCCCCCTGCTGGCTGGATTAATCGGAGTTCTTGCCTTCCTCCCTGTTTTTATTGCACGCTCACGAGCAACGGACAAGAAACACCAGTGACGCCTAAAGAGTGGAGGTGGAGTCCTGTGCAAAAGACCAGCGGGGAAGTTCTGTATGTTCTCACTGATTGGACAGGACTGAGTTTTGGTTTGTTATCTGGCTCATCACCAAAGAGAATGTGTGTATATAGCAATGAATGTGTGTGCATATTATATATATATATATACACACACACACCCCTATTTTCATTATATACAATGTGCCAAAGTTTTAGGCATCTCAGAAGTATTTGTTCAAAAACAAATCAACTATTGATTAGCACTTACAGACCATTTCCATCCCAGTTCATCAAATCAACCCTTAATTAAATTACTTTAATACAAGCTGATGGAACTGAAAGGACACACTGTTACATTTAACTGTATTTATTTTATTTTGCAGCTACCTAAAACCTCCCAGTCGGTGTGAGCATTTTGGATGTCTGTTAGCTTCAGGGTCTGTAAATAGACAAGTTCAATACCTCCACTGTTTTTCTGTGGTATAAACAAATGTTTGTCTTTTTCTGCAGTCTATTGCGTAAGAAGAAAAATGCTGTTTGGTTGGATTGTTCATCAGGGCGGCAGCCCTCCTATTGTTGTAAAAAGTTTCTTGTAATAAATCTTTTTACACCCTTTGCAGTGTTAATTCCATGAGTAAATCCAAAATAGCCACAAATTCTTAAAAAGTTTTTTTTAATACACAAAGATACCAAATTAGGTTTCTGTTTGCTTTGAAAGAAAGAAAAAAAAAACACCAAAGGAAAAAAGAAGAAGAAAGTTTCAAGTCTTGTCCAAGTGTATGCATTCCAGAAAACACACCAGCACACATATACACGTGTGTGTTTTCTGTATTGCACATTGGTCCTGATCATCTTTTTTCGTCTTCATTGCATATTTGTAATCCGGAATAACTGTGGGGGGCTGTTTGGTCACAGTGGAGGACAAACCGCACCAAAACGAAAAGCTCGCCTGAGCAGACGCAACTGGAACTGGCAGAAACCCACTTAATCGCTGGCTCGGCACAAGTTAATATGGCAAATTCAATTGTTTACGCTAAGGTACAATGAACAGCGTCACTCCTTATCTGCCTTTTTAAATACTGACAAAACAAAAACTTCCATAACTGGCTGTAATGGTTTCATTTTTAAAGACGTTAAAATAAAAAGCAGTTTATGTTTTGAGCACAGTCATTTCAGGCTGAGGAACCGGGGAGGGGAGTAGGGGAGTGGGGTAGAAGCGCCCACTCCTCCTCTCCTACCCCCCCAGAGAATGAGCGCAGAGTTCTGTCCGTTACAGTAGAAGGCATTTAGTGCCCTTCTTGCCCTTTCTGGCCTGCAGTGCTGCCCTGGTGGCCATTTCAAACACCTCCCTCACGCCGTCCTTCGTCTTGGCGGAGCACTCCATGTATCCAAAAGCGTAGATCCGGTTGGCCATGTCTCTGCCCTCCTCTGGTTTGACCGGCTCCTGCAGAGGAAAAATAGCTGTCGGTGCGGAATTGCAAAAGGATTGGGTATCTTTTACCGGGTATCGAAATTATCTGTTCTGGTTCTTATCAACTCCCCATTTTGATTCCATAAAGGTGAAAAAAGGTTTACATTTTTAATTATCTTTAGTGTGATCATTCAGAATGTCACAGCTACAACTGGAGTAAAATGCTACCAAAATGAAAATAGTCAAAATTCATGTAATGGGATAAAGGCCACTTATAGTCATACTTGCCTCTGGAGGTCCTGCCTCAAACCCACAACTTGCCACCATCTGCCTCTGGAGCATAATATGACCAGAGACATGGAGGGTGGCCCTTCATTTTCCACGTCTAAGCTAGTTTTTGCCCCCGTGTTTTAAAATTTATGGGGGCGTCAGGCCTACTCTTATCCCCCCACCCCCCCCGAGGTAGAAATAAGACGAAAAGGGCCTGTGGTTTCATACCTGCTTCATCTTAGCCAGCTCGCGGCGGGTGTGCTCATCGTTACGCAGGTCCTTCTTGTTGCCCACCAGGATGATGGGGACGTTGGGGCAGAAATGCTTCACCTCAGGAGTCCATTTTTCTGGAATGTTCTCTGCACATAGAAATGAACATAAACTATTTGGTGAAGCAGATCAGCAAAACTTCTCAAGACATGTCACTCTTCTTTTCTTATTGAAGCTTCTGAAATTGCTGCTTCACTTTTTTTTCCTAGAAAATATTTTTTTCTAAATTTTTGCATAAGTTCACAGGTGTGGTGAAAGGAGCCAGATGTCTGTAAAAGCTCCTCACAAACAGTTATTCTATGAAATGGTTGTGGCCCGAGGCCAGAGTTTTGACAAGCTTTTGGTCCTAAACTAAACCCATACAGGGCATTGTGAGGCAATAAGTCCCTGTAAAAAAGTGATTTAGTTCAGAGTCTCCACAATTTTACAATAATTAACATCCATATAAACACCAAGATAAATGCGGAGCTTGTTGGGACAGAAAAGGGATGCCCATGCTGACTAACAACCCACCCAGAGAGAAGTTATTCTGAGTGACAGGAGAGACACAGGACAGTTATGCTGAATATACATATCATATATATACACAAAAGATCACTCACCAAGACTGTCTGGGCTGTCGATGGAAAAGCACATCAGAATGACATCAGTGTCGGGGTAGGAGAGCGGACGCAGTCGATCGTAGTCCTCCTGACCTGCTGTGTCCCACAGGGCAAGCTCAACCTACCAACAACACACAGACAGGTCAACTGCTGAACACTATAGCCTTAAAATATGAATTAAAAACAGTTTTAATGACTGTAATAGGGCTGCCCTAAAAACTTTAATAATGAGCTTCTACCCCACATTTTGGTTTTTTTTTACAACATTGTGCCGTGCCTTTTTTTTTTTTTTTAATCATGCACGGTATGAAAAAATATCAATATTGTGACTAATGCTTTTTAGTATATTAAAGGGCTCGCATCGGTAACAAAAATAACCTGTTTAATTCTAACAGAGGTTGGAGTAGAATTAATACATAGTACATATGAGACATAAAACCACTGAAATGTGAAATAAAAGAAAACGTAGTATATCGGCCCTTTAAGAACACTTCAGAGAATTGGGGCCCTTAGTGGTGGGTAAGAGACTCATTTGCTGTGGTCTGTGTCGCCTGTGGTCCGGGGGTGGTCTCATAAGGGTATGGGCTGTGAAGTCGAGGAGCAGGCAGGGCAGGGCACGCAGTATGAAGTTACTCAAATTAGGTGCGCTTTAGCGCTGCGAAGACTGAAAACTGCCACGCATTTGCGTACCACTTATGTCAACCCCTGACAATAAACCTACTTGACAAATAATAATCGTTATTATATTAAGTTATTTTGCCAGTATTTGCTTTGAGATAGCTTGGAATTATCCTGTTTTACAACAATCAAACTCAGCTTCCATCAGTTCAGCAGGAATGTGTGTTCATCTTTTTGGTGCTAGATGGCAGCCTCCGACATAAACAAGCTGACTTTACCTGTTTGCCATCCACTTCGATGTCAGCCACATAGTTCTCAAACACCGTAGGCACATAGACCTCGGGGAACTGGTCCTTGCTGAAGACAATGAGGAGACATGTCTTTCCACAAGCTCCATCTCCAACTATCACCAGCTTCTTGCGGATCGCTGCCATTTCTGAAGTGACAGAAACAAACAAACAAACAAAAAATGTGAGGGCAACTTGCCACGAGCAATCAATTGCACACCCCTGCTTTACTTCACAGACCCAGAGGATCCTGAACAAGCAGCTCCATCCTCACATTACAGCAGGGAGTAGAGCTGCATAACATGGACTGCAACATACCGCAGTGCATTAGTATATTTCAGTATATTAAAGGGTCCGTACCACTTTTCTGGAATTAAGGCGGCGTAAAGTCTGTAAATATTCTCTGCCCCATCCATATATGGTAACTAAGGCACAAAAAAACTTTTTTCAATTCAGTTTTTGTGTTGTCATTAAACTTCTTACTTTGTCTCCTTATCAGGCTACAGCAGTTTATCCATGCACATTTATGCCAAAGTCTAAGGATTACATAAAGACCTTATCAGAACAACCAGTAACTCACCTGGAGCCATGACTGGGCACAAAAAACTGACTTGTTAAAGGCCAATTTTCATATTGAAGCCTTTTTCTATATCAGCATTGCAGACGAATATGGCGATACAATTAGTGAACATCATTTTGCGTTGCCCAATCAGTTCATAGTAACTGCGATTCTGGTATCTGCCATACTGACATCACAGAAGTCTGCAATATGCAAATAAGCCCCTTACCAATCGCAGTATTTCTGACAGTCTGTCCAATCACAGTTGGAGGCGAGTTAGGTGAGTGTTTTGATGAATCGAGGTCTTAATGTAATCCTACAAATGTCTAATTTTATTAAAGATGCTGGAGAATCTGTGCATGAATGGGCGAAGCTAAACTGCTGTTGGTTTTGTTCCATCACAAATATGATTTTTGTAACTTATTTTGCATACATGGACTCTATGACGTAAATTTACTATCTAAAACAATATTTACAGACTTCAAGTAAAGAAGGGTTTATATGGGCCATTTTTGTCCAGCTCCAGTCTTTATTTCCGCAACAAATTAAATGTCAGGCCAACACAAACAGGATACATAATAGGCAATCTAACAGTGAGTTTAAACTTTTATACTGGCCTTTAAACCTCTAGGGACAAACTAAATCAGACAAATTACCAGAAAACAACATTATCTAAACACATTGGTGGGATAATACACTGTTATAATCAAAACAGCCAACCAGTGTCCTGCCCCATTTATCTCTTACTGCTATTTATTTAGGCTTCGAGTACGAGGTTAATCCTAAAGGAGAAACACCTTAAAGAAATCACACTTTATTCAACTACTCCGATTTTATTATTCAGTCTAAGTCGTCGATAGATTGGTTAAATTGTTAAAATACCCAGCAAAAGGGCGTTTCCTTCAGAAAGGTTTGCGTTTCGCTTCGGTTCGTTAGCTAATCGTTAGCTTCTTCACTTTCAGTCCTGTCTGTAAGCGGAAGTCTGCTTTTAACGCCAAAAATGGTCTATATCACACGCATAAAAGAGCTGTTGTGGGACCTCAGTAGTGACATACTAGTGTGAGTATCTAAAACAATACCCCAAAAGCGGCGAATTTCTCAGAAAAATGTGTGTTTTTTACCTTTTTTGTTTGACGCTTCGCGAGTTTTTTCCGCTCTCCCACCCTAAAGCTGCCCTCCGCTCCTCCCGCATCAGACAAAATGTCCACCGTCAACACTGTGCTTCAAAATAAAAGTCACCGCATTAAAAGTCACGTTTTTCGTTTAATTTATTAGGAAGCATCCACACACAAACTATATTTACAACATAATTCAAATTATGGTGGCAGATTATTATAGTTATTGTTGTTGTTGTTGTTGTTGTTATTAAGCAGAAACACAAAAGTAGCTCTAGTACTGAGTAGCATAGAACTGTAGTGGAACGTCTCCATCCTTCCAGCATGTAAGTGTTCGGTTCGCTTTTCTGTTTTTTGGATCTAGGTCCAAAAAAGACTTTCACAGTAGGGGGTGAGAATTGAGGAAAAACTGCCCAGGAGCTGAAGCAACTCCTCTGAATGACATTAAAGCCCAAAGAGGAAGTGGGAGCTAAATATTCATGACTGAGCCTAGAAATGAGTAGATGCGGTCACTGATTTAGTACAAATTCACCCAAATGTACCTTGTGCACATGGAGTGGCTCACCACCTTGGCCTACTAATGCACCATCTTTCAAACAAGCGGAAGGAAATACTGCAAGAAACGTATAGTACAAATGTATTTTTAGCGAGTAATGTGATCAAATAAAAATTTTGTTATCCCATATCATATGTGCCATATTAACTAAATCAGATATAAGTAACTGAATGCATTACATTTTAAAGGGGACCTTAACTCATTAAAAAAAAAATCCCCCTACAACGTATTTAAGAGTCAGAATTGTTTACAGTGGTGGTGAATGGATCTAGACGTCTGCCTCTAAAAGCTCACTCAGCGAAAATTATTCCATGGAATGGTGATGTTTGCTTCAACTGATGCCTGAGACATTATTCTATGAGTTTTGTAACTTTACCACTATTTCACCATCATCAACGTCAATATAACACTCCGAGACACATGGAGCTTCTTTGGGCTAATAATGGTGAATAAAACGGCTAGATTTGTGTTGGAGACGCCTAGTTCTAGTTTCAACAATGAACCGTTTCACACCAAACACCCTCTGAACATTTTCACTTTCATTTTCACCTTACACAAGTGAATGGAAGTCCCCTTTAAGTTTTGTTTCCTTTAGAAGGAAAGTTTGTGTTGGATTCACCGCCATTCCATTCATCTGGTTCCATACACCACAACTCTAAAGAAATCTCTATCAAAAGACTCTCTACCAAAACCACTCTGAACTGGCTAGAGTTTTAGTAATAGTAACAGGTACATGTCCGTAATGTATCAAAGCAGGTCAGATGTTTTATTTTGTGTTGTTTTTGTCCGTGTTGTCATTGGTGGCCTCCTGCCTGTGTTGTCCTGCGGCGCACACCATTCTCTCCTTGAGTTTCTTGTTGGAACTGATCATGAGGAAGGGGCTGAGTGTGGCGTAGCAGGACGAGAAGAAGACCCTCATGTCGGCCACCACGGCTGGCACCTGGGTGACGGTCAGCATGTAGATCCAGATAATGTTGTCGATGCCGAAGAACACGGTATACAGGACCACCAGCATGACCACCGTCTTAGCCGCCCGGATTTCAATGGAGCTGCCTTGGGAGCGGCGGATGGCCCAGACCTGCCGGCCATGCCGGTGCAAGAGGACCAGTATGTAGCCGCTGGAGCCCAGCATGAGGCCCACAAAGGCGAAGTCTCGTACGGAGATAGCCGCCCCGTTGATGACGTACGACAGGTTGTCCCGGAAGTCCACATGGCAGAAGCCAAGGTTGAGGGTGTAGGGTGGCACGGTCCCGTTTCGAGGGGCAATGGAGAACAAGGGGGCCCCGATGCACACTGCCATGTTGAGGAGCCACAGGCCCGCAAAGGTCGGTGCCACTAGCTGGGGCAGCCGGGCCTTCAGCCTGGACAGCTGGGGGCCGGCGGCAGGTGCAATAGTCAGGGCCTGGAAGACACTCAGCATGCAGGTCAGGCAGACGGACAGCGCCCGGCTGATCCGGTATGAGTAGATCACCACCTTGCAGCCGACATCATCCAGCAGGTGGCGCAGCCCGAAGACAGTCATGGTCTGGGGAACACCACGGGTAAGCAGCATCAGATTGGCAAAGGCCAGGTGGGCCATGATCTGGTCGGCCGGCTGCAGTCTCGGCTCCACCAGCGCCATGTGGGTGTAGGCCGCCAGAACTAGGGCGTTCCCCAACGCGCCTAGACCCGTCTGCAGCAGGAAGGATGCTCCCTTAATGGTAATACACAGGTCCATGGAGATGTTTTGTGCCTGGAGGTCAGAAAGGTCAAATTACTTAAATTAGTGCATTACAGAATAATTCCTCTTTATTATATAACAGTTCATGTTATTTTCCTGCAATAAAATGAGCCTGTGGGTCAGAAAGATCAGAAGTGAGGTGGAAATGAAGAGCTGAATCAATAAAATTACAATGATATTGGTCATTACAATTACATTACATTACAAAGTGCATTACAACACAATTCCTCATAATTCTATCACATTTATTGCAGCTCAGGTTGTTCTCCTTTACCAAAATGACCACCAATGATGATATACTGAAGAATAGCATGCATAATATTCCTATACTATTATACTAGTCAATTATTATGCAGTTTGTTTTACATTGTTTAAAGTTCTAATACGCACCTGCAGCTTTACTTCAGTCTCTTTGAAGGTGTGCAAAGTAACGTTTTGTGAATTTATATGGTGCCGCTCTGCCGGGGGGCCGCACAAACTGGAAAAAAACACCAGAAGATTCAAAGTAACCAAGGCAACGGAGGGCAGACACACCTGCTCACCCTTTCAATTATAGATTTCTGGAAAAAACAACAAAGGTGCTAATGAATGTGGCTAAAATCTCAATAAAGGCATAGAAAGAATATACAAAAATACATACACATCATATTATAATATCCTAATGGCTGGAAAATATTTCATTTGTTGTATAAAAGTTATAATTAGATCTAAGAACATTATGGCATAAATATAAATTAGATTATATATTGATGTTTCTGCTCAGATTTGTATTTTTTCTTTTTGAACTGTAACTGTCTTCAGTTTAGAAAGAGGTAAGTTTGTTTTATTAGATTTAACACTATTTTAAAGATGATGTGTGAGGTGTTTATTTTTTCAAGTTGCTTCCTCAGAGCACACTGACAGGTTAATTAGGGGACCCTGGGGTCCCTGGGGTCCGGCTGGAGCTCCCACAGGTAAAAGTCCCGCTTTAATGGAAACACATCACGACACAGACGAGCCTGCACATGCCTGCTTTCGGCTCGGGAACATCTGAGTTCCATCGCTTTGTCACGTTGTATTTTTTAACATGATAAACAGGCCCCCCTCCTGTCTATGACTATTGTAGGCTGAACCTTAAAGTGCCTGTAGCATCAACTCTTCTTCACTTTTTACATTTCTTATAATTATCATGTAAATATTAGTTGTTGAGAATTTACATTTTTAAAAGTTACTTTAATAAGGACCCAACAAAAGATGGTCTGTTTTAAATTCACAGTTTTTGTGATGCCACAAACCAGCACATTCACATGTGAAAAACACACACACACACACACACACACACACACACACACAC
The DNA here is from genome assembly GCA_037974565.1 of Clupeocharax schoutedeni. NCBI lineage: Eukaryota > Metazoa > Chordata > Actinopteri > Characiformes > Alestidae > Clupeocharax > Clupeocharax schoutedeni. Next base: position 12,185,562 of record JBBPDH010000130.1, read on the forward strand.
ACACACACACACACACACACACACACACACACACAGAGCTGCTGACGAAAACCTCAAAGCTTTAGTTTTATAGTTTTAGTTAAAACATGGCCGATCCATTAGGGATGATGGGTGCATAAGATCTAAGAACAAGGTTTTGTTATGATGGTTTAAAACTTTAACTTGTTGGTGGTTGGACAAATTAGTATTTTATGTATAATTGTTATACACACCATATACAGAATGATATGAACTATTTGGTATAGTTACAGATAGGTTAAGGTATAGTGGTGTTCCGTCCCAAAAAAATTGGGGATTCTAAATAGACCGTAGGTGTGAGTGTGTGAGTGAAAGTTGTATGTGTGTCCTGCAGTCCCTGCCTCGCACCCCCTAGGTACCCACAACCCTAGTAAAGATTAAGTGGTTTCAGAAAGTGAATGACTGAATATATGTCTACAGACAGACAGTATGTATAATATTTCTCAGTACGATATATATATTTTCATATTTTTGTCCTAAACACAACTTCTATGCCTTTAGTCATATGTCAGTATTAGAATATGTTTAAGATGCTGTAATGTCCCGTTATGTTCCTGGTGATTTTGGACTGTAGCAGGACAGGGGCTCCACCACAGGCATGAAAAACAGCACTGGAACGAACCTCCTGCTCCCCAGGGCCTCGTTACTCACACACACACACACACACACACACACACACACCCCACAGGAGCAAGATAGCGAAGACACAGTAATCACAGCACCCCTGGAGGGGTTCGTGCACAGATGCTGAGAATCACCACTTGTTTTTACTGTACTTTTCCCCATTGGTTAATGCTAATGTTAATGCTAATGCTAAACATCTACCTGAAGGCCTGGTGCAAGGGCCCAGCATTTAACCAGCTGTGTCAAATGAAATTTTACACTCCCAGCTGTTGGTGAAGTCAGTATAGATCTGAATTTTCAAGAAAAAGCTGATATGAATAATGAAATTAATAAATCTGGCTGATTTCCAATCAGACTCTAAATACAGATTGTTCTCCTGATGACTTAGATACTGGTATACTGGTGATGTTGAATACTAAGTGATTGGAAAACCACTTCATAACCAGTCTTGTGAATATTCACCAGGCAACAAACATTTTAAGAAACTCTGAGGGAAAAAAAGTTAATAAATACGTAAACCCAGAAATAAACATTCATTATGATCACAGGGTTCACTAGGACTGGACTGGTAGCTGGAAGTTTGTAGAACACACGTAAAAGTGTTTAAATTTAAGGCTTAACTGTAAAACAGCAGCCACTGAGCCCAGGCTTGTTACAAAGGAGATTTCCCTCCATTAGGATGTGCTGGTGCTTAGTATGACTGTATATAAACTGTGGTGAAAAGCCAAAAGAATGTATGCATGTCTGCACTGTTTTCCAGCTGGCAGAAGTTTCAGTTATTTCATAAATGTTTCAGAAATCTTACATGAATGCACAATGTTATAAATTCAGTACTGATCTACTGCATAAAATGACATAGAGGCCTCATAAAGTCTGACCTGTATGCCCAGACCAACCCTGCTGATAAATTCAGGGCCTTATCAGGCCAAACACTGGTGGCTACCGTTTGTAGCTCATTCAAAATGCTGCTGCCAGAGTTCTAGCCAAGAGAAAAGATCACATCACTCCAGTTTTCCGCTCCTTGCAGTGGCTCCCAGTTTAGTAAATAATTCAGTTCAAAGCATTTCCCATCATGTAGAAGTCGCATGTACAACCATTTTATATCTGATATGTGTTGATTTTAATATTCTTGGTATGTCTCTTAGATCTTGCTCAGCTAGTGGTGAAAAGAGCCAAAAGCAAACATGGTGAAATGGTGTTTATCCACTAAACTATAACACCACCTGCCCATCAATGTCAGATCTGAACTGTACTGTGGCTTTAAAAAGCTGCTAAAACAGCTTTATATATCTTCTTAAATATCTTCTAAATGTCTTCTTTTAAATATCTGCATATTTATCACACTTTTAATCTTCTTTAATTGAATCTGTCTGTATTCTTTTATTTTAATTTTTTACTTGCTACTGTTGAATGGTTTTATTCCATTCCTCTAAAGCATAGTGAATGATGATGGGCTACAGAAACAAACTTGACTTGAAAGTCTATGATGGATGTTCTGCAGATCTTCAGCTGTCAGTGGGAGATCAGTCAGGTGCACATCATTCAGATAATGGGGAGCAGGTGGAGTGTCGGCTCAGCAGTGGTTCAGTGGACCATGCAGTGCCTCACACTCCCTGTGGTTCTACTGTTTAAGGGTATAAGAGTGGCGGGAGCTGCTTAAAGCTGGAGGGGCCGTGAAGAGAAGTCCAATGTGACAGGACATGCATGGAAAGAGGAGTGTGTGAAGACTCTCCTGCTTGGAACCTCAGGTAAGACTGAAAAATTATGACTGGCTCCATTAGAAACCAATCATTCAGGGTGACCCAGTTCAATCATGTGTTTTTGATTTAAGTTTGACTTTGGTGACCTCTCTGCTCATTAACCTCTCGTGTCTTAGGAAAGAAGCCTTCCAGGACCACAAAAGGGCAACCATGCACAGTCCACTAATGTACATTGCATTACAATCTTTTGTTGGATGATTTTACCCAAAGCCAAATTGACTAGTTGGCTCTGTATTTCCACTGTAACTACTTCAGGTTTTTACTCTCTAAACTTAGGTTTACTGTAAAATGTCTCTCAACACATACTTGCAGAGGTATGTCTTATAAATGAACAATTAATGTTGAATCTTTATCTTATAACTTGTAACTGCATTTCATTCACTGTACCTTATACGAATGATTCTGTTAACTGATGTTCTGTAGTTTGCGGTTCTCGAGGTATTGAAGTGTCAGTTGCAGCGCACCCTATGGGTGAAATTGTACAAATTTTGATGTGCATTTAAAGAATGTGGTAGTGGTCCAGAGTATCAAAGTTTTGCAAAGTTTGAACCTTTATGTCCCAAGATATTGGTTTGCAAAGCTCTGCAACTGACACATTTCAATGTCTCAAGAACAACTAAGTATAGAACTCACACATTATTTTCACAGAGATACTGAGATACTTTTATAAATATCTACTATTCATTATTCAGTATCTACTGTGAAAAGGTGTGAGTTCTGTAGTAAGTGGTTTTGTGATACAGAATTGTCAGTTGCAGCTCTCCAGGGACAAAATTTTGTTTTTGAATATAGTAGTGATGCACCATATCAAAATTTGGGAAGTTTAAACCTTTATGTTTCAAGATATTGGCTGGTAAAGTGTAAGAAATTTGTATGGATGGTATGCACTAGGTGGCAGTACTCCACACGAGTTGTAATGACCTGGGATCATGCACCTGCTAACAAATTTTTTTTGTGAAATGGTAAAGATATTGTCCCCAAAAATGCTTTGTGTTCTCCTCACTTCAGGGAGCGCTAGCAAGAAGGCATTCTTATTCTGTATCAGCCGTGTGGGGCTACAAGCACACCAAGCTTCATGAGGGCTGGTGGTCTAAGTCTAAACTTTGTGAATTTAAGACAAAAAACAAACACATAATTATTCAGAGTCTTCTTTGAATGATTCAGAAGCAGCTTTAAATAAATGAGCATATCCTATAAATATGGCATACTATAAGTTCTGTAGTTATGAGACTGCGGAGATGAAGGGATTGACCCTTAGATTTGAGGGGGTTAACTTTGGTAATTGATGATTAATGGTTATTTTATAATAATTATATATTTTTTAACATTAATAAGTAGCCTCCTGGTAGAGTCAGTGGCTGTGTGACAGCTCCTCTGTGTTTCAGCGGAGTGATGGACGCTGAGTTTCTGGCCCGGGGGCTGCTGTATCTCTCCTTCGCCGTGTTTGGTGTCCCGGGAAACTGCGTGGTCATCTGGGCCTTCCTGCAGATGCTGCACCGCGAAGGCTGCCTCCTGCCAGCCGATGCCATTGTCCTGCACCTGGCCTCCGCCAACCTGCTGGTGGTGGGCGTGCGCTGTGTGCTGGAAACTCTCGCCACATTCGGGATCGACAATGTCTTCAGTGATGCCGGGTGCAAGGGGGTTATTTTTGTCTACAGGTAATGTTAGTCTGGGATGTTTTACTTGGGTCCAGTCTCAAAATGCTTTTTCTGTGATGTCGGAGATGTTTGACTCACTGGTATTACTTGTCTCGGACTTGCTGGTATCCAAACTCTCACTATTCTAGATTTTACTGGTATTTGGTCTCTGACTTGACTGGGACTTGCTGATATTTTGTTTAAGACTTGTCTCAAACTCACTGACCCAGACTTGCCAATGTTGTTAACAAGTAATGGAAGTCTATACCCTGCATTTATTAGGCCTAAACCAGCCCAAACTCATGTGGAGGTGCTTATCTCCAACAGACTTGTCCTTCTGCTACTACATAAGCTTTGCAATGTACTTTTATCAACATCCAATGTGTTATGTCATTTTTTATGATGTATGAATAATGTTTTAATCATATTACAGTGATGCTAATCCCTTTATCATCCTGCAGAATGTCCCGTGCGCTCTCCATCTGGCTGACCTTTGTACTGAGTGCCTATCAGTGCCTGAGCATCGCACCTCCTGGGTCTTTTTGGGCGAATGCCCGCTCCCTTTTTGCCCAATTTTTGTGGGTCATCTTCTTGGCTGTGTGGGTTGTCAATGTCTCCTTCAGCAGCCCGTCTGCTATCTTCTCAGTGGGAGCAAAGAATGACACCAAGGTGATGGAGAACAGTATAAATGTCCAGTTCTGCTTTGTCAGTTTCCCGTCCACCTATGCTAAAGATGCTAATGGCTCAGCTCAGTTGGTCAGGGATGTGGTCCCGATGTCCCTGATGACCACAGCCAGCTTCATCATCCTCATCTTCCTTTATCGGCACAGCCGGCAGGTCAAAGGTCTCCGGAGTGGTGCTGGAGGAGGTGGGGTTTCGGCTGAGCGAAGGGCGGCTGTTACCGTGGTTACTCTGGTGACGCTGTACGTGCTGATGTATGGAGTGGACAATGGCCTTTGGGTTTACACGCTAACGGTCAAACAGACGCTGTCGTCTGCTCTGGTCTCGGACCTGCGGATCTTCTTCTCGTCACTGTTTGCAGCCATCAGCCCAGTTGTCATCGTTGTCTCTAACAAGAAAGTGAAGAACCAGCTGCAGTGCAGCAGAGATGAGAAGGTCCCACCAAAACCTGAGACAACACTTTCAGCGGCTTGACTGCGTCGCCTCACCGGCTTGGCCTGACCAGTTAGCTCAGTAAACTTGAGCGTCTGTGACCAACCTCTACTAAACAGAACCAGCCTACATCAAACCACACCAGCCTTGACCAGCTGAATCCAGCTTGTTGGACCAGACTGTTTTTTGTTTGCAATTTTCCTGCCTTTATGTCTGTGGAGATGTTTAAGATGTCCAACAGAACGTGGTTTCTGATGCTGTATGACTCACTGTTATCTAAAAACATGGACTAAAGTACAGACGTAGAATATGTTTTCAGACTATTTTTCAATGTTTAGGATATGTTTAGCTGTGTAAACATATATTTTGTCCAGTGCTTATAAGGGCTGTAGTGTTTTCTACATTTTATGTCACCATGATTCATATATTTTTATAATATTTGAGCAGGGAACTCTGTGAAATCTAATGTTTTTGTCGCATGTATAAAGTTTCAAGATTGACTCTGTTGGACAGTGTTAAGGATAGGAATCTTTTATAATGGAATATTTCAGTTGTGACCATTTTTAATATAATAGGTAAATATTGGAGAATGCTCATATATGTTTTCATATATAATAAAAACAATTGAAATTTGGTAAAATGTTTGAAATGTGATATTTTCATGAGATTTGTTGCATGTTGTGATTTGCTATGGTAGAATATTTCACTGAACAGTAGAGGGAGTCCTGCTTTCACTCGAGGAACCGCGAGGAGCACTTTCAGTATGTTCTTAGGATGTCTCTGCCGAAAGACTAATTGTAGTTATTTTCCATTTTTGCCTCACAGCTCTGATAATTTCTGTTATTTTTTTCTCGATCTTGATGCGCTTATTGATTTTCCAATTATTTATTTATTTCATGTTACTATCCGCCCAAGGGAACGGTGAGTGAAGCTCAATCTCCGTCTCTCCTGTGGGGTTTTAATAGAGTTGTTTTGTCTTTTTAATGATCATTAACGGTTTGCGTGTGGTGTGTGAAATGTCCCACGGGTGAATAATGAGAGTGTTTAATTGCCTCGGCGGCCTGAAGCCCGCGGGACGGGCGGAGCCCTGCGGGACTACAAGAGGAGGGAAATGGAGTCATCAGTCAGAAGACACTCGAGGCTTAATTAAAGTCATGGGTACTGAAACTTAAAAAGAAATAGAAAAGTAATTTATAATGGTTTAAGAATGTGATCTTATGTTGGTGTAGAGGCTGGACTGTTTTCAACTTTAGTTTGTTGATGTTATTTTTGTTATTTGATTTTATTTGGTCTGAAACTCCTCTCAAACACATTCATGAGAGATTAAGATTCAGAAATGATTCAGAGAGTTGATTCAGTCACTCAGTACTAGTGCTTGGTTCATGCAGTGATGATGAAGGTGTTGATGAAAACGATGGAAGAGATGATGAAGGCGATGATGAAGGTGATGATAAAGATGATTGGCCCATGCCTCATATTCTTCACCCCACTGAAATCTGATTGGTTAAAGACACACAGACTCCGGTGGAATGAAGGATAGAAAGCATGGATGAGTCCAGCAACGGAGAACGACTGACCACCAGACTGACTGACCAACTGACTGTCTTACCATCTGACCGTCAGTCCAGTTGACCAGCTGATCAACTGACAGACAGACATCTGGCTGCTTGACCATCGGACTAACTGATCGACTGACCGTTGGACGAATCTCCAGTTACGCATGCGCCTGCTGACAATACACAAAGCATAGAAAAAATAAAAACAAGGAAGAAAACAAATGATAATTATAAATTATGAATTCATTAATTACGGTGTTGACAAATAAACATATAATATAAAACATCTTAATCTCTAATAGTCTGAAAACTCTTTAGGAGATACGGAATAATCCATAGAAGATACTGAATAATTATTTATAGATGCTGATTATAGACTCTGTGTGTGTGTGTGTGTGTGTGTGTGTGCGCGCTGTGCATGATCAAACCTGTAGAGTCGAGGTTGTGTTCCTGCAGGCTGAGATGCCTCTGTGCCTGTAAAACGTGTCAAGACGGGCAAAGACACCACACGCACACACACGCGCATACACACTTCTGAATTTGCAACCATCCAAATAATTAAATATTTTTTCACCTCACCAGCTCCAAATCGCTCCACTTGTTGCTCCTCTGGTTTGTTTACACCTGTTAACAAAAAAACCTGTTAAATGTAACAAACAATCAAACAAACAAACATGGCATGCCACTGCATCATAACACTGTGTGTGTGTGTGTGTGAATCTGGGTGGCTCCAAAGAAAGAAGAGAAACCACAGAATTACATAATCAGAGAGAAAGAAGAAGTGGGAAGCGAAAGAGAGAGAGAGACAAGGGGGGAGAGAGACGGGTTGAGAAGGAAGAAGGGGAGAGAGAAAAGAAAGTAGTAGTTGGATCAAGAAAGTTTGTGATGAGAGACAGATTTGAAAGAAGTGTAAAACAGACAGAGAAGTAGAGATGTGTGAAGATGGAAGTGCAAGAAAGGAACAGGAGAAGAAGAATGACAGGAGGAGAGAAATAGAGAGAGAGAGAGAGAGGTGCAGTAATCCAGGGGTCTCCTTGCTGTCCCTCTTCCTGACTCAGCTCTGCACATTTAGATGACTTTGTCAGCCAATGGCTTTGGAGGACACAGAGTATTCCCACCCCCTTCCTGGCGCCACACCTGGGTGGGCGGGGTCACGTCCTGGACATAAGAGGGAACCTGTTCAACTCCAGGTAATGTTGGATATTGGGTAACAGTAAATGTCCTCAGTGAACCACAAGACTGGAGTGGGAATACTTTATAAACAAACAAACAAACAAACAAACAGAAGATAACAGGCCCACAGCATCACAGATCCTCCACCATACTTCACAGAGTTCATCCTTTGTTTTAACCAGACCCACCTGGAGTGTTTGTTGACAGAAGGCTCAATCTACGTCTCACCTGACCAAAGAACATGGTTCTGTTTAAAGTCCCAGTAGCGTTTAGTGAACTCCATGCGTTTACATTTGTGACTGTAGAACAGAAATGGCTTCTTTTTGGCCTTCCAAACAACCTGTTGGCTGGCGTCTAATGGTTGTTACAGAGACATGGTGAGCCCAAGATTCCACTCTTTACTGCAGTTTTTTAACAGTGTGCTCTGGAGAATGTTTTAGCTTCCTTACCTTCAATAGGTCCTCGTCCAGGCTTGTTTGTCACAGTTAACACCTTTTAATTATTGCTCTGTGGATAAGGGCAAGTTTAGGTGAGTAGTTATTTTCTTGTAGCCATTTCCTGATAAACACACATCTGCCTCTCTTAAATGGCATGTTCTCATCTCTTAGTACTTCCCAGACTCTCTGATCAACTTAAAAAAAACATTTACATTTATTTTATAGGAATTATTAGGGGTGCCAATAAAAAAATGTCAGTGTGAGAATATGCTCGTGCAATAAACAATTAATTTATTTTACAGCTTTATACACATCAAGTGTATCAATAATTTTCGAAGGTGCTGTATAAACAAATTTGGCCCACACACACACACACACACACACACACACACACACAATTTTGTACATTTATATATACAGTCCCCTGGGGGTTAGCCCAAATATGCCCCCAAATATGCTCCCCAAACACTTTAATTTTATTTTACATTCATTTAATGCATTTAATGTAAAGATAAACCTGTATTCCCTGCCGAGAATTGCAACTCAGAAGGACAAAAGTATAGGGACATGGCGGTGAGGTTAATACTTTTTGGGGAATAACCCTTGATCTACTTGGGTTAGAAATACAAATGAGGGCTTGTTGGAAAGGTGTTTTGGAGATCCCTTGTGTGAAAACATCCAGAATTTCATATATTTATTGCTACAAAAAAGCAAAAAAAAAAAAGGCAGAGAATATTTCTATTTCTGCGTTGTGGGGATTTTCGTGTAAAACTATGAGTTCGGTTCTCAAAAAAAATCTGTGTGAGACTGAATCTGCAACTCCTGATCCCTATAAAGCTGGGGTTATATATTTCCATACATGCGCTCACATAGAAAACAGAAAACCTTACAAAACAGACAGTCGACTGAAGGTCACAGCACCATTTGTATGTGATTCATATCTCTCTCTCTCTCTCTCACACACACACACACACACACATACAAAAGTGAGGCCTTGGTGAAGACGTTCTGAGTTCCTGTTTGTCGTGTTGCTCGTGTTCTTCCAACTTCAGGACTTTATCTTCTGTCTGCCTGAGATTTGACTGGCTGGCTAAAACAGACTGACTGGCTATAAACACTGAATTTTCAACAAAATCAGCCCCAAACAGGCAAGCTTCTCATCTCAGGTCAGTGTTCTGAAAGAAAAGTGTAGCAGGAGCCTCAGAAATGCACCAACCCAGATTAAAGGAAAATTCAAAAACAGATTATTCTTCATCCAGCCTGTTCCTGGGCTCAGTTTAATATCAGTGTGAGATTCTGACTATTTTCTTACACTTATAAATTACAAATAACTGCCTGAATCAGCCCTAGGTTTGATTTTTTAGTTAGCTTATGCTATCAAGCTAAAGTTGACTCTTAATTAGAGCTGCACAATATATTGCCTGTTAATCATCATCACAATATTAGTCTCTGCAACACTGATAGCACAAAATATGCAAATCAGTCTCTAATCAATTACAGCTCCAGGTGAGTTACTGGCTGTTCTGATGAATTAGGGTCTTCATGTAATCCAACAAAAGTCTAACTTTTATTTAAGGTATTGGGCAGTGCTGTAGTAAGGAGATTTATTATTTAAATATGTGGGTTTTGACATCACAAGGATTTTGTAAGAAGGCAGTTAATTTTCCGTATCAGTACGGACCATTCGAAACAATATTTTCTGACTTTAAGCCTTTTAAATGACAGAAAAGTGATGATACGGGCACTTGAATGTATTGAAAGGCAATTACAATATATAGCAGTAAAATCGTAATACTGACATTTTGTCCGTATCGTGCTGCTCTATTCAAATGCTGTTCTATTTAAGATGGAGCAGAACATCTGAAGTGGTGATGAAGGGCCTCCTTGGTGGGTTAGTTGCTATTTAAGCTGATACTTTTGCTGGTTTTATGTTGATCTGCTGCTCTGGTGAGGTAAGACCCACAGAAGTTCTCGAATGAGGCTTGAGGGCTGTGAAACGCTCTAAAACCTGCATTTAGTCAGGGGGAATGTGTAAAAGAGTTCAGCCGCTGAAGGATGTGGAGACATGTGGCGACTCGCTCGCAGTGTTTATGGCTGAATTTCCCAGTTTGTGCTGGAGGTTTAGTCTGTTATGGAGAAAATGAAGAGGAAGTGCATTCACCTCCACTGAGAGCCTTGTCCGAACCTGCCGCTCTGGAATGCATTCACTTTCTGGAAATGAATAGCAGTGGGGGAAAATGACTATGTGTGTGTGTGTGTGTGTGTGTGTGTTTTCCAGAGAAAAAAAACATATAACATGCACAGGCTAACACACATTCCTCACGGATTGGAGCGTGCATCACAAAAAATGCTGCCATGTCATTGGCCTAAAAAGGAATTGGTTAAGTAAGAAATCATACGTTCTGAGCACAGATCAGTTGAGACGTGCCTTCTTTATTTTAGAGCCTATGGTTGCAAACACTAAAAGTCAATAGATACCCAAATCTTTTACCCTAAACACAAACTTCTCTTACCCCTCAAAACAGTTTTGCATTAAGATGGATCTGATTTGTGAACATGGTTTAGGACATAGTATGACTTACTGTGAGCTGTAAAAATTAGCTGAAATTCAGCATGGAGCTGAATCTGATCCTGCTTCTTGAACAGCAGCCTTAATCTCAAACTCCTAAATCACGTCCACTGGCCTGATCCAACTTAATGAAGTACTGGATATAGTTTGAGGGTCCAGTGAAGTTTTGGGTTTGTTGTCACGGTAAAAGATTTTTGTGACTATAGACTTCTAGTGGTTATCATCGGTAGTCTTGTAGCTGTCTGATCCAAAGAAGACATTTCACTGGTCAACCACACCTCGGGTCAGTGGAGATCTCTGAAGGTTGTTTTTTATTCCTTTCTATTATTTTACTAGACATGGAATGTACCTGATTCGAAGGTATCTTTGAATTCATTAAATACATTTCAACTATCTTATTAATGTGGAATGTGATGTAATCGGTTAGTGTAGTGGCTCACCACACCGCACCAGTAAGTGTCCTTGGGCAAGGGACCTGTGAAACGCAAAAAAAAGTGGCTTTGGATAAAATGTGCCGTAAATGTGATTCATGCTCATTAAATTCAGAAAACTGAATTGATCCTGGAGGAATCCCTGTAACTCTACATTCAAGTGCTATAACTGCACAAAGACAGTAACAAATATAAAATGTAGTGTAAGTCAAATAAAAGTCAAAATAAACCATGTAATGCTTAGTACTGAACGTGGTATTAACACAAAATTCTGTGGTCATTAAGAGAGGTGGATATGAATGCTATTGATAATTAAATAAAAGTACGGCTTCTGAACCTCAAAAGGCCCTTGATCTCCCTCTGCTCTGTCTCTGCTCTCCGTAGGCGTGGGAGACGACCTGCAGGCCTCGTGGCACAGAGACCTGTGTTCTTTCAGCCTCATCACATGCAGGAGTGTGAGAGCGGGGCGATGTGTCTGAGCACGCTCAAACACCCCATACATTCAGACAATCCTGCCTGTAATAACAGCATTAAGGCTGGAATGGTGGATACCATCTTTGTAGCAACCACCCAAGCCAATAGTGGTCTTAAACCCTTCTTTTGGGGTTCCAGGTGGTTGCTAGGGCCCAAAGAACATGGACAGCACAGATACGAGCTGGAACCACAACAAATGGTAAATTGTCAAAACAGCTCCACATTATGAAAGTTTCCCCAATTTGTGCTGGTGCTTGAGATGTCAGACGTCATGCTGAGCTTTGTTTGGTGTTCCTGGGTCATGAAGAACCAAATTTATTGTAATTTTAAAAAGAAGTAATAATAAATGCTACTGGTATTTTAAAAATGCTGTTGAATGTAAATCCTCATAAAGAACGGAAATTAACACATTTCTTTTAATTTAGTTCTTAGAAACAAACGGGAAAAACTAAAGATCTTTGAACCTGGAGAACTTTCAGGATAATTTCTGCCCACAAGTGAGGGGGTCCGGAGAGCGTCCACACAGCAGTGCCCCAAGCAAAAGAGCAGCAAATCGTGAGTTTGTTGGAGAACAAACAGCATTTTAGACTGTTTTACATTGTGTGTATTTGCTGATCAAATCAGATTTTACTCTTTATGCTTTGAGTTAAATCACCTTCTCAATCTCTCCCAACTCCAACCCTCTTGGGGTCTGCAAGTTTGTTGATCTGCCCTGGTTGATTAGTAAAGGGTGTAACTCACTGATTTCCCTTCAAGCTACCTTGATGTTCCTACTGAAGAAACAGTGGAACAGTTTCTAAAGTTTCCAAATGATTGACATCATTTGGTTCTTGTTGGTTAGTGTTGTAGATAAAAGACTATTTTTCAAAATTAGTTTTGAAAGTCTGTTTGGTGTAAATCAAAACTGTTCACAGTAGTAAATGGAACTAGACATCTGACTCTTACAGCTTCTAAATAGAAAGTTCAGTCCTTACAAGGGTCATGGGTACCCAGAACCTATCCCGGGGCCAACAAAGGCACGGCAGGGACTCACCCTGGCGGGGCACCAGCCCACCACAGGGCGCACACACACCATCAATTTAGAATCCCAGTTCACCTCATGTGTATGACTTTGGCTGTGGCAGAAACTGGAGACCCTGGAAGAAACCCATGCCACCACAAGGAGAACATGCCTACACACACACACACACACACACACACACACACACACACACACACACACACACACACACACATAGACACAAACAGACCCACACCCCCAACCCAAGATGTGCGAGACAAGAATGCTACCCACTACACACAC
>JBBPDH010000130.1:12215166-12233197 GCA_037974565.1 Clupeocharax schoutedeni
CAGAGAAGCACCCAACGTTGATGGTGGTGTTCAATGGGCAGCCTAGATTCTGCATGAGAAATCGGAGGTGTGGCGTGAGCGTGTGAAGACAGTCAGATGCGTGTGTCTCATGGTCATTGCGTGAGACTTGAGAGCCCTGGTTCAGAGACTTGTGGTAAAATTCACCTGAGATGAGGATAAATACTACTAATGCATCACTTCTATAGTTTATAACTGGAGCTGTGAGGCTACATTTGTTTTGGGATTAATTATTAATAATTTTAATTATACACTACCAGTTAAACGTTTTGGCACACAATGAGGTTTCCTAAATGTGAATTTTACTCACTTAATATATACTAAAAGTAAGCTCAGTATTCTTTACTGTATCTAACAAATACATTTACAGTATGCTCACCATTTGAGGACCTTTATTAACCAAAAAATGTCATTTTTATTTATCACTAAGGATGAAACTTGCATTTAAAGTTAACAAAGTCTAGAATTTGAGTATGCATCACCACACACCCAGGATGTCAGATAGAAACTGTAACGTTGTAATTTCATGTTATGAAGAAAACTTGTTTTATTTGATGTATTTGTATTTACCATTTACAGTTGTTCACTATACTCAGGCCACAAAACATCACATTCGGCTTTTTAGTATTGCATTTCCATTAAAAATGCTGCATTTCCATTAATATACTCACACATAGCTGCAATTCTCAGACTTTCGGCCACCTGGTCTGTCAGCAAAGGTTCTTTTCACACTTTTCTCACTGCAGTTCCTCAGAGACGGGTCCCTACAAGCTCCAAAACCTATATTCGTGGGTAGTAAAAAAAATTTAACGTGAAATATGACATGAAATATAATTTGATGTTAAGCCTCTCCCGTCAAACTAATAATTATGATTACAATAACAGTTCTCATTACAATAATAATGATAATAATATTAATAATAATCCGTTTGAATTTGCTATCGAAAAAAATCTTACATTTCTGCGGTAAAACGCTGTCACTGAATCAAAGTTCGTGCTAAAGAAATGTATTTTTCTCTAACAATCACTTACACCTCTTTATCTCTCTCTCTCTTGGGTTCGCTCCGTATTTTTTTAATATTTTAAACATTAAAAATAATTTAAAACAACATTTTGAACATTTTTCCTCAGTCATTTAACTTGTCTTGTAAAAGCAACGGTTTTCCTCAGGACTCCACGTGCGTTACCATGGAAACGGGTGTAGCCGCCACTGGACAGAAACAGGCCTGCAACCCCGCTATAGCCAATCTGTCCAATAGTTTGTCCAGTAGTCTGACCACCGTCTGACTCAGCAACAGCTTCTTACTTTGTAACAGTGCAGTAAGGATTGATTGCATTCAGCCATAGGAGCTTTAGCGAGGTCGGCTGCTGATTTCAGAACATTGCTTTAAGGATTTGATGGCTTTCAGCCCCAAGAGCATTGGGGAGGTTGGATATTGATGCTGGAACACTGCTATTAAGATTTTATTACATGAGATCATTATTGAGGTCTGGTGCTGATGTCTGTAGATATTCTGGATCTCAAAATACACTTCAGCTCATTCCAAACCTGGATGGAGCTCCATCATTTCTGAGCCCAATGCTTTATACACCTCTTGCCCACAAACATGGTGATCTTAAAGGTCATGTGTTGCTGCTTCAAAAAATATTCCTTAAAGTAACTCAACTCCAGATACGTTTGGACATATAGCGTGACATTGAAAAAATTTGGGAGATTTTTTTTCTAGTGGAATCACGTGTAGTTTCTAATATGTGATCTGCTTGGATAGGAGGAGCAGGCCAACACTCACCTCTCCAGGTTCAGGAAGGTGCAGCATGAGTTGGAGGAAGCCCAGGAGCGTGATGACATCGCCGAGGTGCAGGTCAACAAATTAAGAGCCAAGAGCTGAGATGGAGGAATAGTAGGTTTTCCCTTAGCACCAGCACTGAGAGCTCACCAAAAGATGCTTTGACTAAAGGCTGATATGGTTTTGCTATTGTGGTACTAATAAAGGAACAGTCTGGCAAAAAAAAAAAATCCAATTTACATGATTACAGGGGGTCCTCGACAGTCTCGACATACAATGTTTTGAGTTTGCAATTCTCACTACCACTCCCATTCGGCTTACACCGTTAGCCCAGTACTTACGGACTATGTGGGCGAACTAGTTTGGTTATGCGTGGTGGAAGAATACACAGTAACAGGGTATAAGTGAGAGAGTTTTCCTTTTTCTGTGGCTTAGTTGTGTTTCTATGATATTACAACTGGTTTAGGATAGGTAAGTAACTTAGGCATGGGTGTCATTGTCTAAGGATCAGAGTAGTGAAAAAAATCAAGACCTAGTAGAAGTTTTGTAGGACTAGTGTGCACAGGTTTTGGAGATGTACGAGTTCTAATACACCAAATTTGGAGACTTATGTCTTTGCCGACAGATTTTACCTGGGGCAAGCTGAATATTTGATACATTTTATGTTTTGCTAATCAATTTCCTTAAAAATTATGGGTCTGTGGCACCAGTGTTTAATGGGAAATAAGAATAACCAAAAGATCTGTTTCTCTTTTCCATTTCAGGGCAAGAAAAGGTGCACAAGAGGAAAATGTCATAATACGTGGTAGTAAAGTCCATCAACGTTCACACATGATGTCTGAGAACACCTCACCATGCGGTGAAGGGTGTAAAAACAACACACTACATACATGTTGACGTGAAAAATATGAATGTCTTTATCACTAATTCTCTTATAAACATTTTCAATTTTTTCAGAGGTGAATGACACAATATGATACAAAGTTAGCCTTTCTGGACATTTTTTGTGCCTTCTGTACAAAATGGAGCAATAGGGAAGACTGAAATAAATTAGGGACAAATCTCCCTCACAAACATCAACAAAAAAATCAATAAAAAAAGAGGGAGACAAACATTCCTATTTCACATTATTAAATTCACTATAATACTGAATGTTTTTACATAACAATGATTATGTCAGTAATAAATAATTTCAGAAATGGCAAATAAATAACAATAATTAATTTGTTTGGAAAAAATATACAAACATCAAAGCCAAGCCTTAATACCAAAACAGTCACAATGAAGCTGCATCATGCTGTTCCTCTTGCTTTCCCAGTCTCTGTATTCCATATTGTGCTCTTACAAAGAATTTTTTCAAGGTATCAGTCCCAGGACTGAAGGTGTTTTCTGAACACAAAATGCTGAAAAAACAATTCACTCAGACCACCCAATGTGTAATCCAAGGCCTTATTTAAAATGAATAATCAGATATCCACACTGTTTCACTGACCCCAGATGTGGCCGATCAGTCCAGACATGTTTGAAGTCCAAATTCTGCTTCTTTAGTTCCCTTTAGCATTACCCAAATCTTTTACCATAAATACATCCTGAAAACTTCCCTGAACCCACTACAATAATACAGTACTGTGCAAAAGACTTGGTATTCTCAAATATTTGGTATTCTTCTGTGCAGCCTAAACTCCCCTAGGGAAGCTTTTTGTGATTTCTTTAAGCGTCTTCAGGAATAGTTCTTCAGGCTTCCTGAAGGCTGTTTCTTCAGTGGTTCAGGCCTTAAGTTAGTTGTGCTTTGTTTTGCTTGAATGATTCTGCCTAATTCAGTCACTGTGTATCTTAACAAACAAAACACATTCCACTGAAACTGGTCAGGTTCAGGGACGGAACTGAAAATGAGAGTCTTTGAAAGTCTTTCAGAAAGCCTGTAGAACTGTTCCTCAAGACTACATTAAAAATACAAGAAAGTCTGGGTCTTTGGAAGGAAAATATTAAGAAATGAGGGGTGTCTCAAGACTTTGAGAACTGCATATAACTAAAGCATGCTCCCATATATACAACTATAGTGGTGCCAATAAACACCTTGTGCTTTGTGAACAGCAGCCCTGGTGTTGTCTGAAACATCCCCCTTTTTACATACTGTGTACAAAATTATGCAAAGAAGTCTGATACACAGAAGTCCACACAAGTCTGGATGCATGTTGAGTGGATTCAGAGATGTGTTAGAACACAAACCACCAGTGTGGTTAATACTTAGTACTTTTAAAAGTAAATACTTTAACTTCAGTAAAAAATTTGATGGTACAACTTTCACTTGTATTGGGGTAACATTTGACCAGTAGCATCTGTACTTTCACTTAAGTATTGAATCTAAATACTTTGTCCACTTCTAGTTTTGGGAATGTGTAAATGGTAAAAGGTCTGACTATTGATTTCTAGTGTTAGCAACATTAGCCTCATAGCTTCAGCTCTAACTATAAAAAATACATTTGGACACCAAATACGTCTCAACTGATTGATTGCTCATGTGGAGTAATTGAAAAACTGTTTTTTTATCATTTAACCTTAACACTTTATCCCAGTAATGCTGAATCAAAAGTGTGGGTTCTCTGAGGATGAACTTAGGCATGGCTATGCATCTAAAAACCTACATCTCAATAATGGTTCTTCATGCAGTATACATATCAAAATGAAAGCTTTTAAAAATCCCACAAACTCAAGATACCTCAAACACATTTCTGAAGACAATGTACCCATTTCGGACAATGGCTGGGGAGTCTTGGGCAGTTTCCGAGCTTTGACTGTGGAGAATTAAAGGTTTTGGGGCTTTGAAACGCTCCCTAACTAAATATCTAGGGCACTAGATTGGGTCTTGGCTTCTACCCTGCAGCGTGCCCTGCATGTGAAAATGGAAACATTACAAAAATTAGCTTGGAATCATCTATCAGACCATTGCTTTCCCGTCATGCACAGGGAAAGCACCACATCAGCAAACATTCTCTTCATCAAAAAGAACAATTGCACTGACCTTGTTCAGCTCAGTGTAGTTTTAGGACTTTGTATTTACATGAATACACACATAGGCAAAAGAGTAGATTGCGTTCCTATAGACAGAGGCAATGGCATGGGCCCAGAGTTTTAGAACAGGGGGCACGTAGCTGAGCCAGGGCTGGAGGCTAAGCTGAAGACCAAGAATGACTGGAATTTTTCAGTAGGGATGGGTATGAAGAACTAGTCCTAAATTGGTTAGAGGTGAAATCTGGAGAATGATCTCCTCAAACTGTGCTGCTGTCAGTTTTTCCGCAGTGCTCATACATACTAATGCAGCTGCAATTTCAAACAGTCAGCGCTGGATTGGGTCAGTGGAGGGACAGGAATGAGCTCTGCTCATGAGCAACACAAATTTTGAGCCTTTCCTCCCTCAAAATATAAACAAGAAACTCGGGACACAATTTGTATTCTTGCTTCTTCAAAAAATAACTGCTGAATCTTCATCCTTTATGTGACATATTTTCTGGACCAAATTATGAATCATTAAGTGGGATCAATAGGACTGTTGATAAATTGGTATTGATGAGTAATGTCAGTATCAACATCGGTATCGGTACCATACCCATCCCTAATAAACCCCACTGTAAACCCCATTAACTTCCTCAGGTTCATTTGAGTCTGGCCAAACTCAAGAGCCCTGCCTCGTGTCTGTCCAATAGGAGTAGTGCACCAAGGCACTGTCGGGTAGCAAACCAGGCAGCCATTTTTTGTACACAATATATGCCCTTAAAACATTCCACAAATAGCTTTTCTGAAATAACTTCAAAATATGTCTTTTATCCTTTTTTCATTCCTTTTTTTTTTTTTTTTACAAAGCAAATGACTATTAAGGGCCCTACCCTCTAGGCAGAGTAGATATGCATAACAGGGGAAATATTTGGAAGAAATTTAAAACATCCCAGTCTGTAATGACCACAAAGCGCTGGGAGTGATGTTAAGTCCAGTAAGAACAAGACATTAATATTAAAAAAAAAAACAAAGAAAGAAAGAATCTAATAATCCAAGATGCACGTTTTCAGAAGAAGTGCTATTGTTGGCATGACAACATTTCAACAGAGAGTAGCATCACTGTAAACACCGGGTCGAGGTCCAAATGCGTATTTCTTGTCCTTGGTCGACTGTTGGATTTGGCAAGCAGGTTTTTTTGGACCACACATCACACTCACGGCAACTCAAACAGTTTCCAAAAACAAATAAATTAATTTTTAAAAAATAAAAGAAACCCAAGAGCCAGAGGAGGTCTGTAGAAGATATGTACGTCACCAAGGTCACCAAGACATTAACGGCACCTCAGTCGAGCCATCTGGCTCTGATAAGAACATCAGCTGCTCTTCCCTAAAGCACTTCAGAAAGGGGTTCAGGGAAGCATGGAGGAGCATACGGACGCCGGTGGAGGAGATTGGTGAAGGTCGGAGAAGGGCGGAGAGAGAGAAAGAGAAACTCAAGGTCGATGGACGAGGTAAAGCAACGTTAATTGGACTAAGATGAGGACTCCGACAGGGCAGTGTAAAGAATGGCCCCTCCCACATTCCGACGTGTTCTCCTGAAGAAGGAGAGGACCAGAGAAAGATAAAGAAAGTGTAAGATTAGAAAACAGGTAGGAAGGGACAGAATCACTGAGACTGAGGAAGACATCGTCAACACGGCACCCTGAGAGGTCTGGGCTCAGTAAAGTAACTGCTGTATCTTCTCCTGTCTTTTCATGTAACATCTTTATTGTCTGCACCAAATTGTGAAGAGTCGGATCAAAAAGAATATCAATAAATATTTATATATAATATTTATAATTATTATTATGATACATCCAGCTCTTCACAAGACTTCACAAAAAAGTACAGTAGTGAACTGAACTTTTTTCATTTCTCTTTTCTAATGTTTATTGTACATTGAAATTGATTGATTTGTGTCATGTTTAGTTTCTTTTAAATTAAATTTAAAATTAAAGTTAACTAAGTTAAATTAAAGTCTTTAATTTGACCAGGAGTGCTCTCACATGACTACATATATTGAACAAACAGTATCTGTTTAATTAAGATGATTTCGTCAGACAGTTAATTTCTCGACAAGGTTAGAAAGCAGAGCTTTTTAACCCAGTAACTGTTTGAAAAATTAAACATAACACAATTCAATACATTTTAAAGGACAATCAGATTGTTTCCTGAATTAATCATACCAGGGTCATTCAAAAACTAACTCTATTGACACTGGCCGGGCCGCGAGATCTGTAAACAGATCCATGCTAGATCTGCTTATTAACTCAAACACAAAGAAAACCTGGCACAATGGCCGCAAGAAAACAGGAAAACTAGATATAACTAGACTTCAGCCTTAACAAAACTATGCAAACTTGAGGTGCTCTAAAGCGATGGACACATGAGGGAGGGTTAACAGAAACAGAACTTGACACGTAAACACGGAATCATGACACGTAAACAGAAATCTACTGACTAACAAAACACATGATACACTAACAGCAAACCACATGACAAGAACACGTGACAACAACAAAACCCAGAAACACATATCAAAATAAGAGCCAGGCCAAGAACAGAAACACTAAGCAAAACCAGAATCAAAACCAGAACTAGAACTGAAACAGAGTGGAACATGAACAAACAGAACAGAACAGGAAACTGAAAAGCAGTGGCTCTGACCAGCCACTGACCTGATCTATTAGGAATTTCAAAAACAAATTACATCTGGCTTGCGAGATAGAACTAGTCATATGACAATCTTTGACACCCTTTGAACATCCCTCATAGTAGAAAGGAAATTAAATTTTGTGAAGTGCTTGTTGGATACCAATAATAATAAAAACAACAACAATAATGAAACAAACTGAGGTCCAAGCTCAATTAAATTATCATAATGTAATTGCATATTCATCTCACCCCCTCATTGTAGTCAAAGCACTTCTCGGGTCCTTTCCTGTATCGAGTGGAGCTCAAAACTTCACACGGTATCTCCTCTTGAACTGGACAGAGCACATTAAAGAAAACCCCCTAAGATTTTTTGAGAACATTACTTTCACTATAACTTGTGCAGTTATCATCGAATGAAAGGGTATTTTCATTCAGAGCTGCAGTGGAAATCCAAACAGCTGCATGAACATTAAAACCAACATGGGGCAGAACTGCTGCAAAAAAGCAGTCACTAAAATACAATCCATTAATTAAATTTATTTAATTAAACGCTGAAGAAATTTAGTGTGTGAAGCACTGTGTGAAAAAGAAATGGTCTGCCTCTCCAATAATTGTATGGATGAATGTGGGTGGGGCTTACACTTTGGACACATACCTACTGAATGACTGGCTTTTTTATTCTAAAGTCTTAGGCTTAAAACTCTCAGAATCAAACTTCACTGTTTATGATCACTTTTTAAATGATCACCACTTTTAAAATATTTAAACTAAATACTCATTTAATCCATGTTAACTAAACTCCAAACCTAAACTAAGCCCAACTTTAACATGAAATCTGAAACTCCTTTGTTGATGGAAAAGTTTCACCAGATAGTTTGGGAACAGTGCAAGACATAGTATTGTTTAAATGTCTCCCACTTCTCCATATTTTCCGTCCAAAAATCCAGATTTCCTTGTATTTTAATCTGTTCTTGAGGAACAGTTCTCCAGGCTTCCTGAAGGAATTTCAAAGACTCTCATTTTCAGTCCAGTCCCTGAACCTGACCAGTTCCTGAGAAATGTTTTTTGTTTGTTAAGCTACACAGTGACCTACGCATAAATCATTCAAGCAGAACAAAGAGCATCTAACTGAAGTCCTGAACCAGTGAAGAACCAGGAGCAGATGATTCCAGATGATCAGGTGGTGATCAGTATACTGGTGGTGCTGAATGCTGGGTAGTTGGAACTCTTTTATCTAGGCACCATGTATCTTTAGGCACTTTTTAAGCCTGTCAGAGTAAAACACTTGTTTCCATTTCTTTCATATCTACTCAATATGCCAAAGATAATATTTTTTTCAAAGCAAAATAGAATGAAAACAGAAAGAAACAAGGGGTGGTTCATGATTTTTAAATGGCACTGTAGGTGATCAAATGTGCACACAATCTTGTGACATGGGGTTCAGATCGGAAGGATACACTCAGTCCTCACTTGTGTGAGCCTCTCGATTTCACAGGAACTGCAGGGCAGTGTTTCCGCCACAACAAACAGCAGGTTAGTGTTCTCAATCCGCTTCGCATGGAACAACCTTTTGAACAAAGACATAGGAAGAAAAGAAAAGGACAGACTCTAGACAGGACGTTGTGATGAAGACAGGATGTTATGACATCACAGTCATTACATTATTCATGATAAAGACCCTAGTGCACTCAGAAAATGTTATGCTCTTTTTTGTATTGTGTCCTTGTTCATTTCTAATCATTATCACACATTCATTAAGCTTGTTTTTACCTAACCTAAAATGATTTTACAGATTGTTTTGACCAAATAAAATCAGTACCTTTTGTTTGAGAAAATGGTGTTGACAAACACTGTAAACAGCATTTTTAGTAAATAGTACATTATAATGTCACAATAGCTAGGTAGGATGCATCTTGTATATTTAGGCACTTTGCAGCCAGTAAATGATCTGATCCCAAATACTAAAAAGGATTAAATTAGACAGTTTGTCAGGGAGAAAATAATATTTTTACACCAACAAAGTGATTCAAACAAAATAGAGGCACCAAAGCTCAGTGCAGTAGTTGAGAGGATGTAGTTGAGAGAGAGGATGTCTTTATACTCTTTTGTTTTCAAATATATGAAACAGATTGAATTTGGTGTTCTGTAAGATTCAGTAATTCAGTAAGAGACTAGTGTTGCATGGTGTACCGATACTCAAAGAGTACTGCAATACCCTGTTCTTGTATTTATTGTGATGTGATTTAATGTGAATACAAATAACAGTATTTTTTATGATCAGATGCAAATACACATTTCAAAATCATTGGGTTGAAAAAGTAACAGCACCTGCCTCAAAATCTGCACTGTGAAATGTTCTAGTCAGGTGCTTCAATATTGGTTACATGGACGACAGTAGCGACCTGTATGTGCCCCCTATTATGTACTATGTACATGTAATATGTGACATATACATAGTACATAATATATGAAATACGTTAGTGATTGCACTATGGCTACGGTAACATTATGTTCAAAATCAAAAATACACCCTTAGATTATCACGCTTGTAGGGCTCTTTTCAACCAATCAGACTGTGTGGATGGGAAAAACTAATATTTAAGGCATTTTATAGCCATTCAAGAGATCTCACCCATGCACACACACACACACACACACACGCTGTGATACCTGGAGCAGTTGCCGCAGTCCTGCAGCACATTAAAGGAGTTGGTGGTGTTGGTGAAGTAGAACTGGCTCTGGATGGTCACGCAGCTGCTGCTGCCTCTGGCTTCTGTTCCCTCAGCAAAAACATCACCTGCAACACAACTCAGCTCAGACCACCTGAAACAACTTCATGTTACTTTTAACCCTGACACGGCATGGAAAGAGCGGATTCTGCATTTTCAACCCAGATCACAGCAGCGCCTGCCAGCAGGCGAGGATATATTTATTTTGAGTGTTTATGGAAAAAAGTACTGGAGTATGTAATTAAGCATGTAATGATACCAATACCTTTTAAATAATTCTGCAATGTAAGTGGAAAGTATTAAAGGGTTAAAGGTCATGAAGCACGGCCAGCTGTCTGTGAAAGGTGTGTGTCGCGTGGAGTAGGATGTAATCACAAACAGGACTTTATTTAAAAAAATGAGAAACAGGAGACTAAACAAGAAATTAAAAACAAGGGTTTTATGCTAAATTAACAGATGAGAAACACCTGGGCAGGGGCAGAGACAGGTGAACAAGACAACAAGAACCAAAGTTCAGGTAAATTAAACATATGTAATAATAATAATCACTACTAGGGTTTTAAAAAGCTTTAGACTATTTTACACCGTTTTTATTTGTTGAAATTTCGCTAAAAAATCTGAGTTTTAAGGGCTAAAGTCCCAGCTTCACTTGTTTTTTCTGAGAATTTTTGGTGACAAGGCTCCAGTTGTTCCAAAAGGATGCGGCATGCCAATTTCAATTTCATGTCTCATTCAATTTAGGTAAAATTTCATATGCAAAGCTCCTGTTTTGGACCTCTTAGGGGCGGCCCTTTGCACAACATCACTGATATTCAGAAAAAAAAGATGCTATACCCCTTTCCCCCATTTTCCCCTGGGAAAGTGGATGTAGAGCACTGTTAAAACATATTCATGGTGAAACAGGAGCTTAAGTGCACATGTTGTACCTTCAAGGGTTAATTTACTCTGTCCAAGCAGGACCTGTTCAGTATTTCTCCCCCACTGACTATAAATAAACATGAGAAAGAGACACAGTCACTCCAGAAAAGTATTGTCTTTACTTTACTGTTTGGGTCAGATGAGTTTGACAGCTTGGTAACTGCACCAGCATGATTTTTTTCATCACTAACCAGCTTTGGACACATTTTTGCAGAACGACATAAACTGCAAATGTGTAACGTGACTGCGACTTGATTTTTGGATTTTTATATATATATATATAACCATCATGTTCGAATTTACTAATATGCTTTATGCTTGGGGTCAAATTTACCCACAACATGAAAGGAAGGTTAAAATCAAACATTTATGAAATGGTATAAGATTTCCCCTTTCCCCTGGGAAAGCACATTTTTATGAGAACCGTTTAGTCGTATTTGTGGTACCACTAAGTTTACTTGTACAGTGTTTGCCCCCTTTAGGATGACATTTAGCTGATAGAACCTTTTTTTCTGAAGTGTACAAGAAACAAATGCATTGCAGTAAAACATGCATTCAGTAAAACACACTTACCTGTGTTTAACCAGCCGTTGAAGGCCAGGCCATAGAACATCTGCTGCAGGAGAGACCTGAAACAGGAGGTTTAGAGTTTTACTCTGTGTGTGAATTCAGATAAATCCAAGTTAAAGAACAGCAGAGAAGATTGCTGAAATGCACAGTACTGTGCAAAAATCTTGAGCTCCCCACTTTTCTTTACATTTTCCTTCCAAAGATCCAGACTTTCTTGTATGTTTAATGTGGTCTTGAGGAACAGTTCTCCAGGCTTCCTGAAGGACTTTCAAAGACTCTCATTTCCATTCCAGTCCCTGAACATGACCAGTTTCAGAGGAATGTTTCTGTTTAAGATACACAGTGACCTACATGCAAATCACTTAAGCAGAACAAAGCACATCTAACTTAAAGCCTGAACCAGTGAATAAACAGGTTTAGATGATTCCAGATGATCAGGCAGTGATCAGTATACTGGTAGTGCTGAATGCTGAGTGGTTTGGACTCTTATCTAGGCTCCTTGTATCTTTAGACACTTTGCAGCCTTTCGCAGTAAAACATTTGTTAATATTCTCAATATGCCAAAGATAAGACAGTTTGACAGACAGGGATTTTAAGGCACCAACAAGATAATCCAAGCAAAATATGAAGAAATGAGGGGTAGTTCAAGATTTTTGCACTGTGCTGTACATACAGAAATACAGACCAGCCATTATCAAACTTCAGCATGTCATGGCTCAGTCTGAAATCTGAACCTCTTGAACTCTTGATCAGATCTCTAATCACAACTCTGATCAACACATCATTACTCCATCCATCACAATTCCCCACCACCAACAAGGTGTAAGATCAACAATAGGTCACATTTAAATCCCATTTGTTTAATTAGTTCCAGCTGCTTTTTAATGTACATAATTAATCCTAAATAATTTATGGTATTCTAAATTACAAAATTAAAATAAAATGAGAAAATGTAAAAAAAAAAAACTCGACCACAAATGGCCCCATAAAGGTAAGTCTTTACATGATTTGATTTTTAAAAATTAGACAAACTGAGAGGCTTACCAAGCTACTGCAGACGTCCACCATGCTAAATTGAGCAGGTCGGCAATGGAGGGCTGTGAAATGAAGGAGGAGATAAAATATTAAATATAAATATGAAAAAATTGATCTGAAAATATATAATATTGCCCCACCCCGGATGAGTCCCTCCCTCAGGCCTTTTGGCCCCAGGATAGGCTCTGGGTACCCGCGACCCTAGTAAGGATTAAGCGGTCGCAGAAATGTTTAAATATTGCATCTGTCATGTTGAAGAATAAAAACTGATCACACTTTTGCACATTTATATGGATACAAGTAAGTCATACTGCATCCACTGAACAGTCTACAGAGCACTCTGTAGTCAACAAGATGCCCAATAATGAATCCTGGGTAAAAGCAGTTTTTCCCTATGGGTAAAATTAGTGTTACTCTAAAGATACAAGTTGCCTTGATAAAAGTGTTCCTAATCGCTGGCCTGATCATCTGGAATCATCTGCACCTGTTTCATCACTGGATGAGATTTTAAGTCAGACGTGCTTTGTTATGCTTGAATGATTCATATTTAGGTCACTGTGTGTCTTAACAAATAAAAACATTCTTCTGAAACAAATAAAATTCCTTTGAATTGAAAATCCAGATAATCCTTTAGGAAGCCTGGAGAACTGTACCTCAAGACCACATTAATATACAAGACAGTCTGGATCTTTAGAAGCAAAAAGTTGGAGTGTGAAGGGTGACACTAGACTTTCGCACCATACTGTAGATCAATGGCAAAAGGCCTTATTAATACTAAGGTGTAAAGAGAGGTTGGAAAATGATGGTGTAATTATTAATGATTCCATAAAGTCACCGAAACCAAAAATCAAGCAAAATGTACGATATGGGCCATTAACAGAAAACCCACCACAAAGAAGCGTCGTGGGGCGGCGCCAGTACGGCTGCTGGCTGTGGGCTCACAGGCTGACTGATACTGGAATGATTGACGTCGGGCGTAAATGGAGTTGTTGTATAGTGCATGCATCAGGTAGGGGTCAACGTCTCCAAAAAACAGCCCCACCTGGGCAGGAGATACACAGACAAGCAGAAAAGAGTCACTCATTGTCAAAGATGTTAAAACAAGGAAATTCTAAGTCTGTATTGTTCTCAATATTTGCTTAAATTGTTTACTGTCCAGTGAAACTCAGTGGTTTAACACTATTACAAGTTACAAGTTTAGTGTCAAGTTTGGATTTGGGGTTGAATTAAATGGGATCAAATGAGTTTCAGGGCTGCATGATATGGACAAAATGTGAAGTGAAGTGAAAGTGACCATTCTGTCATACGTGAACAAACCACAGCACACAGTGTGAACAGCACAAAATTCTTTCTCTGCATTTAACACATTCACCAAGTGAAGCAGCAGACAGTCAGGAACAGAGGGCCCGGGGAACAGTGTGTTCTCAGGGTACCTCAGAGGTGCTTAGTGGTCCCATGACTTTCTGATCGCAGTGCGAACGCCCTAACCGCTAGGCTACCACCTGCCCCAATGTCCACACAGTCTACCAGCGGCCCACAATATCAGTATTGTGATTAAACTGCTAGATATTGCAATTGTACTACCATTTAACACATTAAATGATCCATATCATCACTTTTCTGGAATAAAAAAGGCTTTAAGTCTGCAAGCGTTGTTAAAGTTTCAAACTGTACTTTCACTCCCCATTCATCCGGTCCATATATGGAAACTGAGCTGCACAAACAGCCTGATTTCAAATGTCACAAAACCAGCACATTTACACATACCTCCTTATTCAGCACAAAGCAGTTTAGCACTGCCCATTCATACAGAAGTTCTAAGGAGTGTTTCGGTCCTGTGCTGCCCTTCTGAATCAGCTACAATGCAGGGTGGCCAATCAAAAAAGCGATCCCTTACATATATCAGTCTTAAAGGAAAGGAAGTAGAATATTAAAGATATTAGGATTTCTTCGTAAAAATCATGACTTGACCAAAATGCCTGAAGACAAAGCAGGAGTCCCATGAGCTGGCCGTAGGTTTAATTTAGGCTGGAGACACTGGTGACATATCCCTACCACTACTGCCAAAATTAAATGAATCTCATCCCATCTCACCCTCACCCCAGTCGACAAATAGGATTATGGTATATGACTGTATAACTCGTATATGACTATATGACTCCAGTATAGGTCAATACGACTCCAGTATATGGCTGTGCATCTCTGGTAAGTTACTTTGGGTAGCTGGGTGGTCTAGTGAATAAGGCGTTGCCCCTGCAATCAGAAGGTTGAGTGTTCGAATTCCAACACTGGTAGCCTCATCACTGAGGTAACCTTGAGCAAGGTACCGTCCCCACACACTGCTTACCAGGCGCCCCTCACTGGTGTCAGCCCCGTGCTTCACTTGGTGAATCGGTTTAATGCAGAGAAAGTATTGTCTGTTGTGGTGTGTTCATGCGTGACTATAAGGGGCCACTTTCCTTTATTTATGACTGTACGATTCCAATATATGACTGTATTAATGGTGTATGACTGTATGACTCTGTATATGACTGTTTGACTCCAGTATAGCATGGTATATGATTGTATAACTGGTGTATGACTGCACGACTGGTATTTGATGTTACGACTCATATTATATGACTGCATGCCTCCAATAAATGACTGTGCAACTCTGGTAAGTGAATGTATATAACCATAAAACTTGTGCTTGGGATATAACTGTATGAATGCACAGTGTTAATTCAGCCTGTAGGTGGTGTTTGATCATTTAGGAAAGACCACATAGCCAGGCATGGCCAGAACATTATACCCTTTTCCAGTGGTCCCTCTGGTTAGACATCACTAAAAATCCCCCATCATCGATCAGGTAGCAAAGCAAATCCTGAAACAAAAGCAGATCAAAACAGAAAAATCAAAAAATTAAAACAGACCCACTGAACACAAACAGAAAATGAGGCAAGTAATGTTTCTTACATCACTGTTGACCTCACAGTCCATCTCACAGGATCTGGAAGGACCACACTGGACACACATATATGCACACACCAATAAAGATCAGGGTTTCATTTTTAGAAAAAGGATTATCTTAATGCAATGATTCGTAGAAAAATCCAATTTGCAGACGAGGCGTCTCAAAGGTATATTTGGTTTAGAATGAAAAGCAAACTCTAAAAACTGTCGCTTTAAGATGTTTATGATCTTCAGTAACTCTGAAGTCTCTACCTTGTGGGAGCCTTGTCTGCTGTCCGAGACGTTACTGGCCAGGATCTTAAACTTGTCGACCCATGCCTCCAAATCCAGCTTAACCCCGACCACTGAAAACACACACACACACATAGGAGAACACATATACACACGGACACAAACCTAATATTTAATATATTTAATTAAAACACCTGGTTCAACTCATTAAATAAACTACCCTCTGCTGCTCCCACAAACATGACAAGTTTTACAGAATGCTGGCAAAGTGAAAAAGATCCCAACCCAGGCCTTTAAACCCCCCCACTCAGTATAACTGCCCTCTCTCTGGGTGGGTAGGGTGGTCCTCCTTCTCCCTCATCACTAAGTATAATTGTCCTTTCTCTCTCTGGGTGGGCAGGGTGGTCCTCCCTTTCATTATTTCACAGTCAGACAGCTGTGTGTCCTAAAACAGTATAGGCTTTAGATTGTTGCTGCCCTTGGGGACCTTTTCCTTTAAGGTTTTCAGCTGCTTCTCTTTACTGTAGAGACCCTTCAGCGCATCGCAACACATGGTTACACTGCCTTACCACTTTCACTGACGTGTAGCATCACACCAGTGCGATCCGCAACCGAACATTCAACATTCTAATACTTCTAACTACTGATCAACACTGCAGGTGATGGAGATTCTGGATTACAGTCAATGAGCTGTCGTCTGTACACTTTCATACATCTGACAGTCCATCAGTA
Organism: Clupeocharax schoutedeni; assembly: GCA_037974565.1. Taxonomy (NCBI): domain Eukaryota; kingdom Metazoa; phylum Chordata; class Actinopteri; order Characiformes; family Alestidae; genus Clupeocharax; species Clupeocharax schoutedeni. Next base: position 12,231,826 of record JBBPDH010000130.1, read on the forward strand.
ACTAAATCACACTCAACTCGGACTGCGTCCCAACAACTGACGCAACAACTGATGGACTGAGAGTCGTGCAGGACAATCAAGAGCACAACACACACAACCAAGAAACACACACTCGCTCACTGTCTGTATTATCACCGGCCTAAAACTGCTGTGCTGACAACGGCTCTGCAGTCAGGCAGCGCAACCGGAGTGAACACAAGAACACAAAGTAACAAATTGTTGAATGTTAGTGTGAAAAAAACTTACACAGCAAGTAGAACTTTAAAACTCCCAAATGAAGGGTTAAAGTATTCTTGACTGGAAGGTAATAAACATTCGACCACAAAAAGAACCCCATCACAGTCAGGTATAAATAGTATTATGAAGAATTAAATCAATCTGATTTTTGTTTAATTACATTAATTATGATGCTTGACTGAGTTTCACTGAGAGAGGCCTTCACAAGCTCCTCTACCAGCAGGTCTATACTTTTCCAGTACAAACCACCTTAAAACACACACACACACAGGTTACATTCTTATAAATATGTATATAGAGAGTGTCAGCACTGTTGAGGCTGTTCAGACCCCCACAAAAGGAAAACATCTTTTAATCTAGAAGTGAGGAGTTACAAACACAGAAACACACACACACACAGACACACACACACACACACACACACATATACACACACTTAAACAAACAAAAATACACACCTGCTGGTTTCAGAACCTTGCCCCCCACTGTAATCTCCACGGCGGTGGTGACCAGGATCCCCACTGTGCCGTTCTCCGTGATCAAAGGGTCGTCCATGGCTTTCAGGTCAAAGATCACAGAGGCAAAAATTAGAACTGGAGTGTGTAGAAATGGTCACTCCCATATTTCAGAGACGGAGGTGAGTAAGTGCAGTGTGAGCCTCACATATGCGAGTTGGAGCCCTGAAGACGTAGCCCTTATTGTCCAGACTGCGGCGGTAGAAGTTTGAATTCAGAGGCTCTAAATCTTCATCCCACGATTCGGCTGCCCTGAAAACAACAAACAGCATTTTAAACGCTAATTCATGTGTATACTGTAGGTAAACCATTAGAGGCTGCATGACGTACATAAAATCCAATGTACTGGATTTTCACACTATATTTTATTTTGATGCTATTTAACGGCGATATTTTTTTTATCGCGCGATAAGAATCTCGTGCGTTAACGCGCGTTATCGCAGTTAACTGCCCAGCTCTAGTCATAATATAAACAAATAATATTTAACAATAAAATAACACATACCATGATGATATTATGATATTATGATATTATTATTAGTAGTAGTAGTACTACAATAATAAAACAAAATAATAATAATACTAATAAACTTAATTGATGTGGCCTTTCACATGCAGCT
>JBBPDH010000130.1:12262675-12278217 GCA_037974565.1 Clupeocharax schoutedeni
TTTGTTTATTTAATTAATTCAGTCACGGATGTCCCTCATCACCTATTCAATTAATCAGTATATACAGCCTAACTGTGGTCTCAGAGTGCCAGGGTCCAGCGCAGTTTGGTGGTTCCCGTTCTTAAACACACAAATAAATCTGGTAATGAAGGGGTGAGCTGAACCAGGTGTGTTTGAGCAGATGACACACTGTACTAGAAACCTGCCCTACAGGACCTGAGTTTGACTGGTACCTTATTTTTCTGGTGCCTTTAAACTCTTCATTGCTATATGTGTTTATATATTACATGAAAAGATGGTTATTACTTGCTACACGCCTTATCTCTATGATTCTCCCACTTTCTAACAGAGAACCCTGCCAGTAAAAGCTGTGATCAGGGAACAGATAACTGTCACAAATCTTATTAGGTTTTCTTGTGTTGTGAATCAATGAGTGTTCGCATGTGTGTTTATCATCTGCGCTTCCTTGTTGCTGATCCTATCACTACAATAGCTGCCAAAACTGTTGACTGACCCTGTCTCCGTTCCTTCACTCTGAAAAGCACAAAAGAACGTCCTTTATGTTTCCAGTTGATCCAACTGCATTTTTTTGTTGCCTTTCTGTTTTAATTTGCTCACTTGTTCCCTTGATATGTGATCTGTCTTGATCTATATCTCCTCTAACTAACTGAAATGTGCCACATTTTGTCTGTATCACATTTTGAGGACAGACAACTTGTTTCATTCAGTGTTTCTCCCCATTAAATGTTCTGATCTCTCATTAATATCTGTTTTTTTCAAATAAATGCTTTTTATCAACTTTTTAAAAGAAGTTCCTTCATTTGGTAATATCAGTTAATGTACTGACACAAGCTTATACTGTCTGTGTTGAGCAGAAATGAGGTGTTGCCTGATGAACCTAATTATGGCTCTAGCCAACAACCTAGCCTCACCAAATCCCTTTTAATATTACAGAGAGAGGGCGAGCGAAAGAGGGCACCCTAATGATGAATTGTGGCTTGCTGTTTTTGTTACTGGTTCTTGCTGTATTCGCTTGTGATTGTTTTTTGATACGTGGTTCTTTACGCTACTGTTTTTTAGAAGAAAGAATGGCTCTGCCTAACATGCCAGACCCAGAGGGCCATGTCGGGGGACTTAGGGGTTGGTCCGTCTCCTGTCCCTCAGCCAATGGGATCCCCCCGTCCAGTGGGTCCTGCCAGTCAACAGCAGGCCCAGCAGAAAGGGCCCAGTCCTCAACACGGGGTGAGACCTACAGGCCCTCAGCAGCAAAAACAACCTGGTGCCCAAGTAAGTGGTCCTCTCCCTCACACCAAACAGGGGGCACCACAGAGCAAGGGTTCCACTCAACCATCTCCTGCCAAGACAGCCCCTACCCATCCTGCGACCAAGACCGAAATTCGAAAACAAGAGCAAAATGTTAGCAGGAAACAAATGTCCAAAACTGAGAAAGAGGGGGATACAAAAGCCCCTAGAAAAGGAACACAGGACGTAAAAGACCAGAAGAAAAGTAGTGAGATGCAGAAATCTAAACACCATGATGTGAGTGACCCTCTGTGTCCTCATTGTCTTTGTACCTGTCCTCCATAACCAGCATAACCAGTCACAAATTTGACACGCTGTGATTGCGTGTTAAAGTTTCTATAATTATGCTGATGCCATCTGTTTTGAAAACCGATTCAGAGCCATACTTGGTCTGTTCATTATTTAATATACTCCATTATTATTGCTACCCTATGCAATTGTGTCATCTTCACTCGACCCCCTCCCCCATTCACTTTCCAGTAACCATTAACCCTAACCACAATGTTACAGGACTGATACACTGTTCATATATTGGACAGCCATCATCATTATTGTTGTCGTTATCTACATGCAGTGTTCATTACTGTTTGTACACATTTGATCCTTCACAGGTGTTGCATGCTCTAATGTTGTTGCATGCAGTTGGTGTTTTCTTTTTATGATACTAAAGTAATATTTCAGTAGCATATATTATTGCTTACATTTTGTTTTCAAGACTATAATTTAATAATATTCATGTGGATGTATACAAAGATATATAATTATAATCTGTCATTTCCACAGGATTCCAACAAGTCCAGTACGCAGAGTCTTAGTGATACAGGCTATTCCTCTGATGGCATATCCAGCTCCCACAGTGAGATCACTGGACTCATCCAAGAGGAGGGAGTTAAACTCAATGAGAGGGGGATCTCTGATCAGCGGAGCCCACCAAGCCCCTCCGAAATCACAAAGTTAGAGAGTTCCATGCGGCCACTGTTGGAATCACAGACGGCCTCCGATCAAGGTCGGGGTAGAGATTCTCATGGTGCAGCAGACACTGGTGATCAGCATAGACCTCAGACACTGTCCATATCACAAGACCAGTTTGATTCTGATGGGGAAGTGTCAGATGACCTTAGCTGCAAGTTACGTCATGATTATGTGGAGGACAGCAGTGAAAGTGGCCTTTCTCCCATGCCAACCAGACAGAAGAAATTGCAGAAGGAGCTAACAGATGAGGAGTTCATGAGGAGACAGATCTTAGAGATGAGTGCAGATGAGGATGAACTGGCAGAATCCGAAGGACATGTGAGGACGAAGAAGAGCCATAAACACAGTGGCGATCTGGGGAAAGAGAGACGACGCCTTACGCAGCAATCTAACAGTTTTGAGGAGGACACTAAAGGCAGTGATGGTGCATACAAGTCCACTGATGGGGACGAAATGATTGGCTCACAAGGAGGCCTAAGACGATTTAAGACTATAGAACTCAATAACACTAATAGCTTTAGTCGTGACATGGAACTTAGCACAGAGCATGATCTCAGAGAACCAGAGCTTGAGATGGAAAGCCTAACTGGATCACCAGAAGAGAGGTCAAGAGGGGAGTATTCCTCAACTCTCCCTGCTACCACACCTAGCTATACATCTGGCACCTCCCCCACATCTGTCTCATCACTGGAGGATGATAGTGATAGTAGTCCTAGCAGAAGGCAAAGGCTGGAGGAGGCTAAGCAGCAGAGGAAAGCAAGACATCGATCCCATGGCCCACTTTTACCCACAATTGAGGACTCCTCTGAAGAAGATGAATTGAGGGAAGAGGAAGAACTTCTAAGAGAACAGGAGAAAATGAGAGACTTGGAACAGCAGAGGATTCGCAGCACTGCCAGGAAAACCAAACGAGACAAAGAGGAACTAAGGGCCCAGAGGCGTAGAGAGAGGTCAAAGACTCCTCCCAGCAACTTGTCACCTATCGAGGATGCTTCACCAACAGAGGAGCTTAGACAGGCAGCTGAAATGGAAGAACTTCACAGATCTTCCTGCTCAGAATACTCACCCTCAATGGACTCAGAGGCAGAGGGGTTTGAAATGAGTTCAAAGCTTTACAAGTCTGGCAGTGAATACAATCTGCCAAATTTCATGTCCCTGTACTCGCCTACAGAGAAAAACTCCACTGCAACTACAGGAGATAAATCACTTAAAAGTGCTGAGGAGGTTTATGAGGAAATGATGAGGAAGGCAGAGATGATGCAAAAGCAGCATGGACAGCCAGGTAGGCAAGGCCAGCAAGGGCCCCCACATTTAGCAAATTATCAGCACCTGGGTACAGGGTCAGCATCTTTGAGTCCAGGCACAAGCCCCACACAAATCGCAGCCCCTGTCACATTTTCAGATAGAGGCTCTATTGAAAGGGGAAAAGCTGGAGTTAATGAGCCACAGCACTACACACAACAAAGTCAGGCCAGGGTGACTAGCCAGACTTCCAAAATGGGTCCTGCACATCCAGGTGCCCAGTCACAAGTGCGTCAGTCTGTCCCTGGACAATCACAAGTAAGACCTTCTCAGGGACAATCGCCTGACCCTGGAAATGCTTCACTGACATCAAAGATGTTCTCGTATTTCAAGGGTCCAAGTCCTCCTACATCGCCCTCTACTTCTCCCACACAAAGTCCCACTCGAGCCCGTGCTCCTGGTCCCACATCATCTGCACCAGTCACTCAAGGGTCTCACATATCTCGAACTGGAGCACCACGCCTTGCAAGACAGCAGTCCTCTCAAGATTCCCCTGTCATGGTGATGGCAGGTACTACTAGTCAGTCCACAAGACCAGCAACTGTAAATTCTTCCACATCCCCTCTGTCTTCTCCAACAAGTAATCGGCAACATCCAGTTTATCAGACCCAGTCTGCAGTGACTACATCCCCACATAAGACACAAAGAGCACAGTCAGCTGAGAAAGTCACTGTTGGTGTAAGCACGGCCAACACTTCAGGCTCCCAAAGCCATAAATCCCCTCCAGGTGAAAACATATCATTGTGTAAGATCTCTACTGTCCCAGGAACATCTAGGGTTTTTGAGCAAGGGACAATGACCCAAAGTGGTAATGTTGTTGATCTTAGAGCACCAATGAAGCCTACTCCAATCATCATGACAGACCAGGGTATGGATTTGACATCTTTAGCATCTGACACACGAAGGTACTCACTTGATTCAGACCAGCCCCCAAGTCGTCACACAGCAGTGCAACCTTTAATCATGAATCTAAATGCACAGGCACAGCCTCATGTGACAACATCCACACCAACGACAGTAAGTGTTACTGTGGCAGCGTCTATGTTCATATCACAGCCAAAGCACCCAGTGATTTATGGAGATCCACTTCAGAATCGTGTTGACCTTGGTCAGGGGGTTGGGTCAGCTGTTTGTCTTACTCAGACCAGGCCACCTATTACAGACCCATCTATTCCAAAGATAGATGCATGTCTAGAAGATTTAGGTATCCAACAGCAGCAGCTCCAGAAACAGCAGCAGAAACTTCAAGAGCAACAACAACTCCTTGAGCAACAGCTTCAACAGCACCAACAAAATGCATCTTCCTTTGCTCGTTTTAACTTAGCAAACCAAGTTCAACCCATACTGCTGAAGAAAGATTTAGTAGTAAGCCAGACCAGTGGTGGAGGTACTCAAACAGTGGTTAGTGCCATTCCAAAGATTTCACCTCTTCCCCCACAGGCCTTGTCAGGTTCTGTATCTCCCACCCCTACTCTTGGCCATGACATATATGGCGGGGTAGCTTTGGAACTAAAGAATAAGCCTACTGTTGTGAACCTCTCTACAGGCAAGCCGCATGTAATGATGGTACAGTTAGATGAAAATACATCATCTGAAGGTGGCACAGTTACCCAAATTGTTAAAAAAGAGGAGCCCCCACCAGCCCCAGAAGTCCTAGATCTCACTGGACAGATAAAGTCAGAGAACCAAGTGGCCTGCTGTGATGTTGTCTACAAGTTGCCTTTTGCTGGTAGCTGTTCAGGTTCTTTTGGTCAGAGAGGAAAGACAGCTACTTCAGAGCCAGCTCCTACTGCTGAGCCCACACAAGCTTCTCGTCAGCAGCTAGCTAATATGCAAGGAACAGCAGAGGAGCATAAACCTTTTACCATGCCTCCTCCTGGGCGGCTTCCACCATCAATGTCGGACACAAATCTGGCAGATTCAGGACTTCAGTACTATCAGAGAACTGATCCTGGGGATCTTGCAGTGGATTTAAGCTCCATGAAACAAGCATATGAGGCAGGATATCTGGGAATGGGTGCCCAGTATGGATCTTACACAGACTTGCGCCATCAAGGAGAAGTTTCAGCACCATCTTTACCTCTGCGTAGATATGGCTCTATGTCCAATATCAGTGGAGACTATGGTTATCCTTCCCGTGACCAAGGTGGTTTTCAAGAATCAAATCTTGCACAATATAGTGCCACCACTGCTAGAGAAATTAGTAGAATGTGTGCTGCTCTGAACTCCATGGATCACTTTGGGAATCGTTATGCCAATAGCCCTGAACTTTTACAGTATGGTGCTGGAAGAGGAGGCCCTGCAGGAAGGCTAGGTCTACAACAGGGTTTGGCTTCTATCAGAGCCAATCTGCTCTATGGGCCGGATGGAAGGCCAACCGCGCATGGTCAGGCACTTACTAGTCTTATCAATGCTAGACAGGCTAGCCTGCGAGCCTTATATCCTCCAGCCATGAGGACTGCAGATGGCATGATATACTCTACAATCAATACTCCCATAGCTTCCACTTTGCCAATCACAACTCAGCCTGCCCCTGTATTAAATCCTATGGCAAGAGGAGCCTATAGACCTTTCCCTCCAGGCAATGTTACAGCTGTTCCACTGTCTAGCCTTACTAGATTGCCTCATGTGACTCCAAGGATGCCCCTCCCTGCACAGGTCCCTTATAGATATGTCCCTCCCAACCACTTCTCAACATCTACACCAGATTCTGTCACAGGAAGCATGCCACCTACAAGTACCTCTCAAGAAGCTCCTGTATACCTTGGAAAGCCAACAGTACCTGGCACAATGCCACCAAGTACAACATTACCACCTGCCCAATCCATTACAAACTTGCAGGGCATACCTAGAGCAAATGCTTCAATAAGTGCTATGCCAGCTCAACCAAATATATTAAATCAACAGACGTCTCAGAGTCATATTGCAGTTGGTGGTACCACAGTCCTTTCCCCTGCTCATACTCAAATTCCAATGCAGCAGCAAGCACAGCCTCAAGCACAGCCCCAAACCCAGCCTCAAGGGTTCACCAAAGGGCAGGATTTGTCCATCTCTCAAGGTTTGTCAGTTTCTCAAAAACAGTCCCACATATCAGTGCCACAGTCACAGTCACAGGCAATAAGCAGTGTGTTGCCAGATCCAACAGTAAGCAGCATCATGACCACATCTACAGACATAGAAAAAGAGAAAGAAGAAGAACGTTTACGACAACAGCAGGAGCACCTCCTGCAACTTGAGAGAGAGCGTATTGAGCTTGAGAAGCTTCGTCAGCTGCGTCTGCAGGAAGTGTTGGAGAGGGACCGGTTAGAGCTACAGAGGCACAGGGAGAAAGAACAGCTGCTTGTGCAGCGTGAGATCCAGGAACTGCAGAACATCAAGCAGCAGGTCCTCCAGCAGCAACAGGCTGAAAGGGAAACACAACTTGTAATGCAGAGAGAGCAACTAGCCCAGCAAAGAATGCAGCTGGACCAAATCCACTCCCTGCAACAGCAACTCCAGCAGCAGCTTGAAGAGCAAAAGAGACAGAAGACAGCAGCTGTTGAAGCAGCTGCAGTTGCAGCTGCAGCAGAGGCGGCTGCTGCTTCTGCTGCAGCTGCTGCAGCAGCCACGACGGCTCAAGGTGCCATTCAAGGCATAATGGTTGGTGGTGCTCCTCAAGCCATTTCCATCATTTGCGACCAGAGCGGTAGAGTTATTCCACAAGATGGGCAGAGTTTGCAGTTCTTGCCTTGCGTAGATGGGCAGATGGTGCAAGCCCTAGTGTCTACAAGGTCCATACCCAGCTCTGCTTCTGAAATGTCCCTGAGGAACAGTGATGATCAGAGAAGTGTCCATGTAATGAAGAAACAAAACTCAATGCCTCGTTTAAGGGATGAATCGGAGGATGAACCTGTAAAGAGGATTGCAGACAGCAGTGTCCAAACTGATGATGAAGATGCAGAGGATCGGTTTATGTCGCGTCGCAGAAGGACCAGGCGCATTGCTGACTGCAGTGTGCAGACGGATGAAGAAGACCAGGCAGAGTGGGACAACCAGCCAGTACGACGACGACGCTCAAGATACTCAAAACACTCTGAATCAAGTGCAGAAACTAAGGCTGATGCTTCCAAAGTGACATCAAGCATAGCCATACAGACCACCAGTGACTCCTCCTGTCAGACTGAAACAGATCAGCTGGGCAGAGTCTCTCCAGCCATTCACATTACTATGGCTGACACATCCAAGGTTGAATTGCTTCACTACATCTCTGCCCCTGAGAGGACACAGAAGGGAGAAAGTTTGGCCTGCCAGACTGACCCAGAGGCACAGTCTCACGGAGTGGTCACTCCTCAGCTCAGTGTTCCCACCACAGTCAGCCCCTACTCCACCAGTTTACAGCTTGTTGGTGCCACCCCAACCAAGTTTGAAAGGAGGAAGCCAGACCCACTAGACATTGGTCTACAAGCCCAACAGAATGACACCCGACCACCACCCAAATCCCCACAGGTGCTGTACTCCCCTGTGTCACCCCTGTCCCCACACCGCATGCTGGAGACCTCCTTTGCCTCCAGTGAGAGGCTCAACAAGGCCCATGTTACACCTCAGCAAAAAGCCTTTACCACAGAGTCTCCCCAAAGGCATCAGACAATTCCAAGGCCCATAAAGAGTGTTCAGAGGTCCATGTCTGACCCCAAGCCCCTCAGCCCAACTTCAGAAGATCCGTCCAAGACCAAGTTTACCCTGTACCAAAATCAAACCAGCTCAAGCAGTCAGGTAAGAAAACAAAGTTATCTTTTAAGCAAAATGGATATTTTCTTTTTGTTAGTTGCAAGATGTGAATAGATGTTGACATGAGAATGGTTAGAGTGAGACTGCTGATACATCCCATAGGATTTGACTTCAGTGGAGATAAAAATGGATTCCAACACACTTACGTTTCTCCTGTCACTCATTAATTTCCCTCTTTTCCTCCCTTTTTTAGCTGTAAACCTTGCTTGTGTCTTAGTTGGATCATTGGGTCATGGGGGGCAAGTGGTGCATGATGGAGAGATGCAATTAAGATGTTCTTTATCAGCCTCTTTTTCTTAGGTAGCAGTTATTTACCTTTGGACAGGTGATGTGAAGTAAGAATGGTGTTGTGCATCATTGTCGTTTGTGTCCTTGATGATATCCTATGCACCATTCCTTTTATCTCTTATTTCTTCTAGCCTCTTATCAGACTAGTTTGCTTTATTTTTATCTTATATTTCTCTGAAAAGTTTTTTATGTCTGTTTTGAGGTTTTCCTTGCTTATATTTCTTTGATATTTATTAGTCTCTCTCGATCTTCTCTCTTTTATTTTTTCCCTCTCTCACACACACACACACACACACACACACACACACACACACACACACACACACTCAGTGCTATGTCTGTAAAACCCCTCAGAATTGCCAGCAGGAGTCACACTGTGTAAGCATCCTGGTTTAGCCCTTGTCTTCCGGCTTGTCAGCAGCTGGTCAGAGAAGGTCTGAGTCTTTCATTTTCAGTGTAAATGCTGTTCGAGGAACATTCAAGCCTGACAGGCAGGTTCATTGTATTTCACAAGCTGAAAGAGGACTTAATTTTTTTCTTTTTTGGTTTTTGACAAGGCCAACGGGCTTTTTGTCATCAAAATATGTCTTACGGATTTCCACTGTCTCCACAATGGGTATGAAATTCTTTTTAGAGATTTCGGGGTAAAGAAATTACATTTAACTTAATTGTACATTTATGCATCTACTGAAATAACTGATGTTATTTGGATTGTTAAACATACGTGCAAAATTCTTATACTTAGTCACATTATGTGACTTGTTATTAGATTAATTGGGGGGAATGTGGGGGTGCTAAAATGACGTTCCATCAAAAAGAATGTTATAAGACTACAAAGATTGAAAATGTATTTAAATATTATCAATCAATGTCATTACTTTTTTAACTGACATAGTGTCTACTAAAATATTGAACAGAATAAAAAACATTTCTCATATTGAATATATTGTAGCCATGCAGCATTAATGCTAAACCAGAGAGGTGTAATTAAGAGACTCCCTTTGAAATGCTTAGTAAAAACATCTTTGTGTTTTAGCTATCCTAATCCCACTCTCATATTGCAGGTTTCACATTCCCTACCTAGGTTATTATTCACCTTAAAAATAATATTGATGGGTGTAATAATTGGACAGTGACTAGGGTAACTAGCTGCCAGCTAACTCACCGTCAGCTGTCAAGTTAACTGACTCAGCCTGTCTTTTTCTTTACTTTCTTGTTTATCAGCTGTGAGAGGATGCATGTGGATGCCGGTCCAAAGGAACAGAAGTAATTAAATTCTAGAAATAGCCACTGCTCCCAGTGGTATTGCAACCAATTCAGAGTGGAGGTTCACAATTGAATGTGAACGAAATTAGAGTTATATGTGCAAAGAAAAGTGTGAGCTCCATATCTTAAGCAATTTCCTCTGTGATCAATAAAGTTTTCTGATTCTGATTACAATGTCCAGATATCAGCTCTCTAACTAGTTTGCAGGTTGAAGCTAGTGTCCCATTTTAATGATTAAACTTTCTCTTCTTTTTCTCTCACCGTCCAGATGTCTTCCCTGCAGCAGCAGCAGAACGCCATGATGAAGAAGGTGAAACGGACCCTCCCCAGCCCTCCTCCAGATGAGACGCCCCTCCCTATCGTTACCCCTGCAGTGTCCCACATGTACAGCTCCCAAGGCATGTCCCAGAGAGTTCTGCCTCGCCCAGTACAAGGTGTGACTAAAGCGGGTCTTCTAAGTGACCTGAAAGCAGTTGAGCAAGAGTCGTCTAAGCTGCGTAAGCAGCAGGCAGAATTGGAGGAAGAGGAGAAGGAGATTGACGCCAAGCTACGCTGTTTGGAAATGGGAATCACTCAGCGTAAGGAAACAATGGTGAAAGAGCGAGAGAGGAGAGAGCTGGCCTACCTGCGTAGCATGGGGGATGCACGGGACTATATGTCAGACAGCGAACTGAACAACCTCAGGCTGGCTGGGGTACCGACTGGGACATATGAAGGAAATGCAATGTTGTCCCGACCTAGCACAGCACCTCTTAACCAGTATCCTTCTGATTTAAATGCAGCTTCTCAGTACATGCCCACCTCCTCATATCTCCCATATCCATACCAACAGAACCAGCCCACACCAACTCAGCCACCAGCTGCAGCATATCAACAGATTGGGTTCCAGCCACCGCAGTATCCTGCTCCATCACAGCCCCAACCAGGCACCTTCCAGCCTCATCCCCCACAACCTTCATCGTACCAGACTCAAGGATCCTTTCAGAGTCATGGTTACACCCAGTCCTCATATCAGACTGACCTAGGCCTGCAGCAGCCAAGCCATCAGGGCTTCCAGCCTACTGTAGGTCCCTTGCCTGGACAGACTTTACCATATCCTAGCCAGAACTTGTCCTTCCAGCCCCAGGCTGATATTCTCTCTGTTCATCAGATGCCACGACAGACATCGTTAGCTGATCTTGAGCAGAAGATGCCAACCAACTATGAAATCATTAGTAACCCTGCAGTGTCAGTAGCCACCTCAGCTCAGGAGACTGGCTTCAGTGGTGCATATTCTTCACCCTTGACAAATGCTTACGGTCCATATCGTACCCCTGACCAGACACTGACCGACCGTATACCAAGTCCTACATCAGGGTTCGGCACAGAGGGTCTCTACGCCACAAACCTAGAACAAAATATTCCCAGAAATTATGTCATGATAGATGACATCAGTGAACTGACAAAGGATAACATGGGATCTTCAGATATGTTAAGGACAGGCTATGTGACTGAGAATGGTCCACGAGGGACAGGGTATGGAGATAGGTCTGAAGATCCGTATGGAAGACCTACCGACAGTACAGGTTATCATCAGCAGGGTGCAGTAGACAGTCATGGCCGGCCTACCACAACTGTAAGTGGTGGATCATCTTATTACTATGATGACTACAAGCATGGATCTCGCAGCAGTTCAGGAATGGGAAGCCAGAAACACTCATCTAAAAATTTGGCACCAGCTGTTGTGTCCTCCAAGCGTAGCAAGCACAGGAAGCAAGGCATGGAGCAAAAGATTTCCAAATTCTCTCCTATAGAGGAGGCAAGAGATGTCGAGTCTGATCTGGCTTCCTATACAATGACAACATCAACAGGTGGTAGCTGTACAGTAGTGTCTAGGACTGGAGGGAAGAAGAACATATATGATCCACAGAAGCACTATGGCTCAAGAGAGCACCTGGAAGACGACGATCGTTTGTACAGCTCTGGTAGGTCAAGGTCCACAGGCTATGGCATGGATAAAATCTCATCCAGAGACTCAGCAGGTTACAGAAGCAAGTCCTATGAGAGAGATGCCATGGAACGATCCCAGAGGGGTATCCACAGCCGGAGTGGAAGGCCTTCCATGCGTACTCAAAACTCTGAGGAGGAGAGCCCACTCAGTCCTGTAGGAAAACCTATGGGTATGGGACGTGGCACAGACCCACATGATGTGCGAAATCAGTATGGTTCCAGCCATTCCCTGCCAGATGTGCAGGACCATCACATACGGGACATACCAAAGAGCCATGTGTACAAGCCAGATGACCCGTATCTAGTGGACGATATGCATTGTGCGGTTTCTGACAGTGAAGGTAACTGGTGCTGAATCACGACTTGCCTGTTTAAAGTGCATCCTATCAATTAAGTGACTGCATGCCGGTGGTTACACCTTGATGATGTTCTGTGTTTGCTTTTTATGAGCATTTTTGTTCAGTGCACAAAACCATATATGCCTACTTGTTTGCATGTTGTTTCTCTATGTTAAGTGTATGTTAAGTAAAGTGTATTCATTCTTATTTGTGTTATGCATGTGCTGCTTTAAAAAACGGACTTTCCCATGTATTTTTTTTTTTTTGATCGACCTGGTTGTATTTTTGTGTGTATTTCTTTTCTCTTCTGTGGAAGATCTTGCATGTTTTGGCTTTCCCCCTCTTTTTCTGCATGGCTACAGTCTCCACTCTAGTATTTTCATAAAATAGCTCTGACTTTTTTTAATCTTTGTCTTGGTTCCCCAAAAAGCCTATCATTTGGGTCAGGAGGAGACGGACTGGTTTGAGAAGCCACGTGAGGCTCGTTCAGACCGTTCTAGGCACCATGGTGGAAGCCATTCTTCTGCAGGTAAGAGAAGCCACGTCAAGCACACCTACCATGATTATGATGAACCCCCTGAGGAAGACTTGTGGCCACAAGATGATTATGGCCACCAGCACCAGTCCTCTTCCACCTCTCCCAGAGAACACCGTCATCATGGTAGCAGCTCAGGACGTCATTCTTCATCGCGTCATTCTTCCGAAGATCCTAGATCCTCTCGTTCTTCCCGATCACATACAAAGGACCCTTCTATTCGCACCGAAGGCCGTGGCACTTCTTCCTCTTCCCAGAAAAGGCCCTCGGATCCCCGATCTTCACAGTCTGGTTACCGAGATTCAGGCGACTACTCCCGTGACCCTGCATCTGGACACCACCACACGTCCAGCGGCCAGCGGGGGCAAAGACAGCCTGGTTCATCCAGGAGGCAAGAATCTCCTGGGTCCAGGCAACAGCAGCATCAACAACAGGTTCCTGGAAGTCAACATCAACCACCACAGCAAGGACAGCAGCGGTCAGCGGCACAGCCAGCACCTAGCAGGCAACCTGGATCTCAACAGCCTGAGACTGGGCAGGCCAGCCAACAGATTCGCACCCAACAGCAGCAGCCACAGCAACAGCCAGGACAGCAGCCAACAACAACAGCTGCCACAGTCCAGCCCATGCCCACAACCACAGCTGCTGGTACTGGAGCTGGGGCCACTCAGCAGCAAGCTAAGCCTGGTCAGGCTTCAGCACCAGGCCGACAGCAGGCAGCAGGACCTACTGCAGCTCAGCCGGCTGCTGCTGGGGTGAGAAAAGATTAAGCTTTTTATTGCAGTTGTTCTACAGGTGCATCAATGCTCAATGTCCAAACCCTTAATCATAAGCATTGTAACTACAATAAGCAAAATATTATCTGATCACTGTAAAACATATTCTTCATTAAAAATTTATTTTGCATAGTCTCTAAAATCAAATGCAGATGCTGAAATTATCGGCAAACTGTTGCTTAGATTAAACCTCGTCTTGTGACAGGACAATGTAATCCAGGACTAGATTTAGCACCTGGAAACAATCCTAAATGACTGTCCACAATGTTAGGGTTGGAATTAAGATAAGAATCAAGTTTACAGTGTTTAGGGATAAACACCATTATTATATTTCAGCCAGCTAATCCACGTCCTCCGGCTGTTACTTGGTTGACCTCGGTCAGAATAATAATAAAGAGAATTGTGATCCGGTTTAAAGTAATTATCATCCCTTTTTTGCAAAGATGGTGAAGATGGATCCTGCTCCTGCTACTGTGGCACCAACTCCTGCTGTTGCTATTGGGTCTAAAGCTGTACCCCAGCCTGCCAAGGGCCCCACAACTCCAGCCACAGGCATCGGTGAGTGGAGCCATTTTGTTGCAGTTTGTAGCTCTGCTCAAATTAATGGGATGCTCCAGCATTTTTCAGAATAATCACCATGTCCTGCATGCAATTAAACATCGCTGAATTGAGAAATTGCTCAGACTGGGTAATAATAAAAAGATTAAGTCTGGAAGCCCTGTAATATTCCTTTATGTGAAATATTTTCTGCTATTCAATGAGTGGGAGACTTACCTCTTTAGCCCGGTTTCCCAGGCCCAGATTAAAGTGACCATTCTGTCATACATAAACACACTGCAGTGCACAGTGTCAGCGGCACAAATTCTTCCTCTGCATTTATCCCACACACCAAGTAAAGCAAGGGGCAGCCAGGAATGCAGCGCCTGGGGAGCAGTGTGTGGGGACATTGCCTTGTTCAAGGATACCTCAGAGGTGCCACTAGCAGTCCTGGGATTTGAACCCATATCCTTCTCATCATAGGGTCAACTCCCTAACCACTAGGCCACCAGCTGCCCCAAAGCATGGACTAGAAATACGTTTTGTCACTTTATTTAGTCCAATTTGTTTATTTACACAAAAAAAGACTTGCGCTCTTTATATTTTATTTCATGACTACTACAAATGTTTGAAAACCATTTCATTCACATACCATTCTATATAACATACCTTAATAATATAAAAGTTACTTTCTATTACATTTAAAATTTTATGTTGTTCTTGTCTTTGTGTCTCTGTGTGACTGTGCAGTCCCATAAGCAATTGCCTCCATGATCAATATTGACTTCTTGAAATCCATAG
Source organism: Clupeocharax schoutedeni (assembly GCA_037974565.1). Lineage (NCBI taxonomy): Eukaryota > Metazoa > Chordata > Actinopteri > Characiformes > Alestidae > Clupeocharax > Clupeocharax schoutedeni. The sequence goes on from JBBPDH010000130.1 coordinate 12,277,549, forward strand.
TAGGCCAGTCTGGTTTTCTCTACATTTCTCTGCCTTTCTCGCTCATATTCTGTTAAGGAATCACCCCCAATTCTGCTGTGTCATGATGTCAGTCATGGAGTTAGACTCTCGTAAGTGTTGATAGAACCTAGACAGAGAATTGAATCACGTGGGGCCTCTCATTTCACAGCTGCATTTCAGAGTTTATCAAATGTTATCATGAAGATGTTTATTTTTACAGATATAAACGAGAGCATTTTTGTCTCTCTTGCCGACTCGCATGCACCCGTACTTGGACGTAGACATAATTGCCCTCTCAACATCCTCGATTAGGCTAGCATGAAACATGGAGAAGCTCTCACCCTGTTGGCATTGACACCTCGTTGAATTATTCATTCATGGTAATGATGCTGTTCAGGTGCACTGCTTCGTTGATGCGAAATACTCTGTTTTGATGTAACATAACATGTCTAAGCAGCTTGCTACCCCTGAGGACCGAATTCTGGAGTGAGGACGGAGATATTAAGGTCAGGGCACACCCTGGAAAAATGAGATTTTTGCTAGAAAAATGTAACCAAATGAGCCCCTGTAAAGAGGGCAACACTTTCTAGAGGCTGGCCAACATCCACTCCCAGGTGTTCGAGTGTGGTGGTGGTGCAGTACTGGTCTAACTATGCTTGGAGGCTTCAG
>JBBPDH010000130.1:12285193-12298167 GCA_037974565.1 Clupeocharax schoutedeni
TTTTTTAACTTGCATTAGCTGCCCAAAGCCAAAACAACACTTTTAGAGCTTCCAAAATAAAATAATTAAAAAAAACGGTCACAATTGTGACCATTGGGATTAAATGGGTTAATGCACTGTGGCCCAAACTTCTGGCCTGTAGTATAAATATGCATATTTGTGATCATGTGTGTATAATTTCTATATAAGGTTTAATTTATTTACAATAACAAAAAAGTTTGTATTTTTTTTAATTTAGAGAAAAATTAAAAATGTAAAGTCCTGCAGTTCTTTTCTAAAATCCAGAATAATTATGTGGTTGATTTTATTAGTGGTTGGTGACAAATTTACTTTATTTATTGTACACACACACACTGTGCTGTCTGGTCTCGATTGTGTGTGAGAGTGTTTCTAAATCCTTTTCATGATTTCTGAACATTTGTTCCTCTCGCACATCTGCATCCTCTCCTGTCTTAAGAAATCAACTCTTTTGCCCTGAACTTTTCTCCTGCCCTTTGCACCCCCTCTGCATTCTCCTCCTCCCTTTCCTCTCACATTTCACCAAATGACTCCTCCCTCTGTTTCCTCAGAGATAAAAGAATACGTCACCCAGAATGCTAATGCTGCTTACAGTGGATAACTATGAGTAAAAGAGTGCAAATCAAAGAGTGCAACCACAGTAACTTCAGATTGACCATCCATTCACTTACAGTGCTGTGCAAAAGTCTTGACCCATGATTTCTTTATAGTTTGCTTTGAATGTGTTTTTGGTGCAAAAATACGATTCATTGCCCATTGAATTGTCTTTCATTTGGCATCTTGAGTAGATTAAATGACAGAAATGGGAGCAAATGTTTTACTGACAGGCTGCAAAGAGCCTAATGATGCAAGGAACCTAGATAAAGGAACCCCAACCACTCGGGATTCAGCACCACCAGTATAGTAATCACCACCTGTTCATCTGGAATCATCTGCTCCTGTTTCTTTAGGACTTTAGTTAGATGTTTTGCGTTATGAATTATTCATATGTAGGTCACTGAATTATCCATATGTGGCTTAACCAACAAAAAACATTCCTCTGAAACTGGTCAGCTTCAGGGACTGGACTGAAAATAACAAAGTCATTTGAAAGTCTTTGGAAGCCTGGAGAACTGTTCCTGAAGACTACATACAAAATGCAAGGCAGCCTGGATGTTTGAAAGCAAATTATGAAGAAATAAGGGGTGGCCCAAGACTTCTACTCAGTACTGCATGAGATGAGCGTTTCGGGCCTTTTGTTCCAGGCACACACAACTTGTAACTGCAAACACATGCCAGTTTCCTCCATTTTACTAACTGACTACAAAACATGCAAGAGTTAGCGGCAGGGTTAGGTTTAGCTTTAGCTAGCTTTGTTCATTTTATAGTTTATCTGTAAGTTAATTATTTCCATATTCACTGAATTGGTTTGTGAATAAATAGGTCAGTTAGCAATTATTTTATCAGCTAATAGGTTTTTTACGTGCATGGTAGCCGATTCCTTTTAGCTTTCATTAATCGCTAGCCACATTAGCTTTGGGTGAACTATTCCTTTAGGACAGCGGCAGCTTGTGTGTTGACTGAGCTGCTTAAAAAGAGTCTACTGTCCTCTACTGTCTGCTAGTTTGGTCACAAACGGATTGTTGCACATAGCCTTGCTCTCTCCACCCCTTGCTATCTGTCCCCTGGGCTGAAGTGGTCGCTGCATGTCAGCATTCTTACTGGTTCTGAGGAGCCAAAAGCAGTGGCATCTTTCTCACTGTGATTATGATGATGATGATGATGATGATGATGGCGTGAGATGAAGAAGCAGCATCCTGCATTACGTCCCCTGGACCCAATTTGACCTTCTCCTTCTCTCTCTCTCCAGCTGATCATTTTCCTGTTTCCAGAGAGTTCTAACTTTCTTTTTGCCTCTCCTTCTTCTCTCCTTGGCTCGTGTGTGATTTCTCCACCCTCTCCCACTCCCCTGGCCTTCCTCCCTGCTCCCCTTCTCCTTGTGTCCTGCAGCCTTGCTCCTAGGTAAGTTTAAACCCAGCAGGGTCTGCCTCCTTCTCTCTTCTCTCTTTTTCTTTCCCTCTCTTAACCTGCCAGATGCCCTTTCTCACCTGTATCTCATTCGAGTATCGCAGCACTCACATTTGTTTCTCAGTTGGTTGCTCATGGCTTCACACTGTGTATTTGTACTTTGCTGTGTCTTGTAAATTTGACTTAGCTGGGGCTGGACGATATTTAATTCCTAATGTTTAGAACCATAAGTAAAAAAATTCCCATTTAAGAAACACTGAACAGCAAATTCAATCCATTCTCTTGTCTTCATACTAGATGTCTTCATCCCTAAAATACACATTATCAAGTAATCATTGTCAGCGCCCAGGCCCAATATATAGATTCCTAAATTTTACAGCCCTCTGTCACCTCTGAGACTCTGTTCTGTTCTCTGGCACCAGTCATACTTATCCTAAAACATTAAACTTACCAGCAGGTGGATTTCCTCCAGCAGTTCAAACTACAGGCCTATTGTTGCCCTAATAAATGCCAGTCGTAGTATACTTTAGTAACTGCTATTAATTATTCAGCCATTATGAGAGTGAGAAATTGTAGTGGGGCGAGAGGACTCCGGATGGTCAGAACATTTCTAGACCAGCAAAGTGCTGTCAGTGCAGTTATCATTCCTATAATGTAACAATAACAAATTCAATTGTTATTGATGCAATATGGATGCCTGATAACCTGTTTGGTTATTTGCATGTTTGTGGCACAAAGAACATCACACACAGAGAAGAATGAAATGTGTTGAAATAACGCCACCTTCTGATTGTGACCATGTCTCACCTGTCTTTAATTTGACAGGCAAGGCAAGGACCAAAACAAGAAGGGTCCCAACATCAAGCTTGGTCAGCAGGCAGAGAAAAAGAGCAGCAGCATCTTGCAGGACCCTCGCAAGGACAACCCCATGGACAATCCCAAGGTGTCTGTGTTTGTGTGTGTCTAAGTCTTAAACTCAGTTCACAAGCACTAAGCTACCAACCCTAGTCCTGGAGTTCTACCTTCTGCAACACCTGCTCTTGCTAATGAATATCTCTCTCTCAGATGGAGGAACTTATGAGTGTGTTGGAGAAGACGAGGCAGGAGCTTGACGCCACTAAGCAGCGTCTATCCTCCACCCAACAGTCCCTGTCTGAGCGAGACGGTCACTTGACCAACCTCCGACAGGAGAGGCGCAAACAGCTGGAGGAAATTCTGGAAATGAAGTGAGAAATGCTTCTTTTTCATATTTTTATTTGGTGATTCTCATTGGGATAAAGTGAGGTAAGGTTTGGAGGGCTTGCTGCTTGGGCCAGCGCAGCTCCTAAAGCAATATCAACACCACTGAAGAGGCCATGAGCTGAGCTTCTCCTGCTTTTTTCTCATACCTTTGTCTTCTCAATCCTGCAGGCAACAAGCCCTCCTGGCTGCCATCAGCGAGAAGGATGCCAACATTGCTCTGCTGGAACTGTCCTCCTCCAATAAGAAGAAGACGCAGGAGGAAGTCATGTCTCTGAAGCGTGAAAAGGACCGACTAATGCAGCAGCTCAAGCAGCAGGTGGGGAATCACTGATGTCTACACAGTTTTCACGCATCATGGGTCTTCTTCTGTGCAGAGTAACACAATTTCATGAAATCCAATGTTGTTCTTGCTCTCCTACGTGATCCTTGCAGACACAGAGCAGGATGAAACTAATAGCAGACAACTACGAAGATGACCACTACCACCCTCATGTGCCCCCTCACCACATGCAACCCCAGCCGCCTCACATCCAACCACAGCCTCAACCCCAGCCCTTGTACCCCCATGCAGCTCTCCCTCAACAACAGCCTGGTTACACTCATGCCCCACACCCCCAACACCCCCAGCACCTGCAACATCCCCAACACCCCCAACCCCCTCCTCAGCCTCCGCATTCCCAACAAGCACCCCAGACTCAGTACTCCCAGCATCCGCAACATCCCCAGCATCCGCAGCATCCACAGCATCCACAGCATCCACAGCATCCTCAACACCCTCAACACCCTCAACACCCTCAGCACCCACAGCATCCTCAGCCACCTGGCCCCCACCAACACCCACCCAGGCCCCAGCAGCCCCACCCACAACACCCACACGGTGGTCCTCCACCCCAACAGCACCCTCCACACCCTCAACATCTTCAGCACCCACAGCATCCACATGGACCTCCTCCACCCCAACAGAGCCCTCACCCTCACCACCCACCTCATGCTGGTCCTCATGGTCCACACCCGCGTCACCCACCCCCACACCACCGTGGTCCCGCCCGTGGACCACCACACCCTGGACACAGGCCGTCTCCAGACCCGGTGGGTTGAACAGCTTATGCATTATTTTTCTGCCTTTAAGAATAATGTCCTGCTTCTGTTATTTACTCGCTGAGTAGCAGATGTAACTTTACATTCCATCCCATCTCCTGGAGTACCTCTTACCTGCTGTGGTTTTGGACAGGAATGGGACACTCCAAGACAGGGTTGAGGACCACTTTAAATCATATAAAAAGAAAACAATTACATAATAAGTAATCTGCTTCTAATGTGCATGCTTTTCCTTTTAACTTTGCTCTTCTAACTTGCCTCACCTCTTGCTAACCACTGGGCTTTGCACACCACTTACAGGATGATGAGGAGGGCATTTGGGCTTAACAGTTTTCAAACCAAAGCAATGATGATTTACAGGGTAAGATTTATTTTAGTTTTTAATTCCTCGTGCTTTTGCAGTGCTGCCAGGCCTCTAATACATCCTCTTTATTGATTGACTCTTTTTGCTGGTTTTTTTCTTGGTTACTACAGTTTGTTAAAGATGTTCTTAATCTGATCCTTACAGACCACTACCTCCATCAACCCTAAGCTAGATATCTGACTGGGATAGATTGACTGGGAAGAAAACTAGGGTTATGGAGACACCATAACAATACTGTAGCAAGGAACTGTGAATGAATCTCTCTCTGTTTTCTTGTCTCTCTCTTTCTGTTCTGATCTCAGATGACCCAGTCACAGTTGGAGGTGCACAGCCCTGTCATGCAGATGAAACTACATATTTTCCACTTGGCCAGACTCTATCACCCACCAGACCCACACTTAATCAGAGGGGCCATGATACTTAGGAAGTGAGCAAGAGGGGTGTGAGAGTGTGAGCTGAGGATGCAGGCAAACACTTGAGCAGGTGAGGACCCTTAAAAGGCATAGGTGGCTTTGGGTTGAGCGAGGGAAATCTTTCAGACATCAAGCGCTAATATTGCGTCATATACTATGTGATTTGTTATCTTTTGCATGCTATTATTATTAATATCGGGCTAAAAACAGTAATAACAGTAATAGGCCTTGTCAATCTAAATTTGGTTCCAGATGAGAGATGGGCTCAGACAGATACTGCTGCAGGACTGGATGGAGGACACACACTTGAGTCCCGTTCTAAAATACTGCCGTGGAAGACCCTCTGCGTAGCTCCAAGAGGAACTAATGAGATGTCCTCACCTGCTCTTTCTGACCTGGACCTGGACCTGTTTATGTCCACCCATTAACACCTGGCTCTGTTTGCTCAACTGCTTGACCCCCTGCCCCCTCTCTGACTCAGCTGTTCAGCTTCCATGGTTGGTCCCACCTGTTAAATCCTCTTTGGAATCTAACTTCAGAGTCTCCCTCATGACTTTCTTGTTCAGACTTTATCAATTACATTGTTGGGACTCTTTTACATTCTTCAAGAATCCATTGCCAAGAATCTTTTGTTTTGTTTACATTAGCACTAGATGGACTTGTGCAAGTTTGATTTCTGTACATATCAGGGTCATACAACTAGGGAGGGCAATTCAGGCACTTTGAAGGGATCCGTTCTAATTCTCCCGCAGCCTTCGAAACACGTGTCGTAAGTCAGACCTTACAGCTGGTTCAGATCTTGCACAGCTCGTCCTGTTGTCGTCCTGTAGTGTGACCTTAGCTGACAATCGGAAGCACTCTATGCAGGGTTGTGCTCGGCCCTTTCGTAATCGGTTTCTAGCTTCCAGACATGTTAGTCGGGGCAAGCATGCCTTTTTATCCTGGCAGTACTGATAGATATTTCTCCAAATGCTCCTAATCGGACCTCATGGTTTAGTTTGTGTTTGAAAGCATGCATCTATGCACCTCCTCCACCATTGTAACTGGCTGGATGCTTTAACAGCCGCATCTGTCAGGGCCATCGTCATCATGGAACCACTACACTGGGCTCAGAACTACATAATCGGCAACTTCTACCCTCCTTAAAGGGTTTATTCCTAATGGTGCTTTTATTGGTGCTTACACCCAACACGGATGGAGACAGCCATTGCCACACTGACTCGTGTCCAGCTATACAGAGATGCTATGCGTTGTCTTGCTATGACTTTATAGACACTTGACAGGTCTCAGCTGTCCTTGACTTGTCTGTGGATGTGTCTATAATGTCCAAAGGCCTAAAGTCAGTATCTGGGTGCTCATCTGGTCATAAATTATACCAAGAATATCCCTGTTCATTTCAGGAAAAAACAGAGTAGAAGCTTCTGCAATCAGTCCTGAGGAGCCTGTACTGTTCACATTCTTGTGCTTTCCTCTCTTATGTGCTAGGTGTGTTACAATATGGAGCAAACAATAATGCGCAGAGCTCTGGGTCACCAGAATTGATTCTGGAAACCCCTGAACGAGAACATGACAGTAGGCTGAAGCTGCACACAGTGACTTGCAGTTCCAGGCCTGCCTTTAGAAGGAAAATATATTTTTATATATACCTTCATTCCTGTTTCAGACTGTTGTCGGTGTTCCGAGGTCATTAGATATAGAAGGTCTGAATATGAAGGATGGTTCATGACCGGGTCAGGTCCGAGGTCAAAACTTGAAGACCTTGCCAAAATGGCAAGGCTGTGTTCCGAAAAAGGACAAAATCGATCTCTCATTCCTGTAACAGCAACCAGTGTGCTGTTTCCTGTCCTTAATGCTCCTCTCAACATAGTGGCTAGTGCCTCAACAAGATAGGTCTATACATGGATTCTTCACAAATAGACATATAGATAAATAGATATATAATCGATATAAATATATATATATATAAATTGTGTCTATATCGTGGTCAGAACATTGTGTTAAGAAGAAGTTTTAGAAAACGTGTTCTGCTTTTGTTTTCTGAGCAAAGAAGAACCCAACAAGTGCTGTGATACATGTCGACCCACAACCCCCCACCCAGATTTTGAGTGAGCGGCAAGATCTCAACAGGTCTATGCAATAAATATCCTAATTTAAAGATTGAAGTGTGGTCCCATGTGTGACGGACATTCAGTTTTTAAACTAGACAGATGGACTTTTGTGTTATTGCAAACGAAGCTGACCTATCCCACCAACAAATGCATTCTTTTCCACTTACTTATTGAAGATGGAACAATCTTTATGAAACCCCAAACAGCCCGTTAAGAAACTGCTGGCTGGGTGCTAGCCAGTTAAGCTTGTAAGGTAGCAAGGCCGAGGTTGCACTAAGGGCATCACGGCCACATCTTCCTCCTTGTTTGTGGCATAATCAACATTACAGGAAACAAAGTGTCACAGAATTGTCTCGCTGACAGTGACAGAGAGAACCAGTCAGAAGCTTAGCCAGCTAGAAATGGAAAAACAACTGAAGCCAAAGAACCTACTTGGCCTATCAATTCACTGTTTATTCAATGCTTAAGGCTTTTTAACACACTAGCCTTGTTATATTATTTTAGCTCAACGCTCAAAATTTGGAGCTTGTCTAACCTTGTAACAACATTAGTGGGTGGAGCTTGGATTGATTGATTGTTTGAACTACAGTTTGTTCCTGTAGTTCATTTGGAAGACTCTTTGTCCCAGTTCCTGCTAGCCAATTGCCTTTTTTAGCATTCGCCTCCTGCGCATCCTCACCCTACCACCATGGGTCAGAACTGGGCTGTTACTTACGTTTATGTGCAGTCTGAATGTTGTCTGTATGTCAAACCAAATATGAACCATAGGCTCAAGGTTTAAGGTCACTTTTGGTCATCAGCAGCTGTGAACACATACGTAGTGTGATGAGAAATTTCCCTGCAACATTCAACAGAGTGCAAGAGACAGTTAGCAGCATTGAACAAAGTGCAAATGGACAAAATGTACAAAATGGACAATACAATAAATGGACAGTGTAACAATGTAACGGTATAATGTGAGACACAGAAATGTCCGTAGAATGTAGACACTGACATCAAACATCTAGCACGGATTTAAAACTTACCCTGGTCACTGAGGTCCTCAAATGCCCTCCTGATGCTTTTCTAGAATGCGCTAACTTCTGATTGAACACCATTGTGATCCATTCTGAAAATCTGGCATCCCTAAGGCAACGTGAGGAAAATGGCCTGGCTATACTGTTTAACAATGTAGGCTACGGTGTTAACTTAGCTAGCTAGCAAGGTTAAACTTGTTTACAAAAACGTCAACAGACATGAAAATGGTATGAATATAGGATCATGGGAAAAACATGGCTGTTTTCGATGTAACGCCGCCTGAGCTGTAACAGAATGCATTTGTGAGTGTGGAGAGGCCGATTTAGGCAGTTGACCACTATTGTCATGAGGTTTCTTATTGTGTGGGGTTGATTGTGTTTTTCTTCTGGTGGTCTTTAAATTGGCTGATGGAAGCAGAAGGGACCACCGAACCCTAACTCTCTTAACTCAACGGGGGCGGAGGGTTTTTCTTTCGATCCTCCCTTTTCAGGTCCTTTAAACTACTGAATACTTGAAGCAGGAGTGAAGTCTCCTGCCACGAAGCAGAGTTCTGTCGTACACGGGACGTCCGGTGTAGAATAGCCGTAATAAAACGACCCATAGAAGCTGATAGTGCATGTTAAGTTCTGTGTTCTGTGCCAACTGCTGGTCCTAAAACTCGCTGGGGTGGTCACACACTTCAGCCCTCCCAACAGACTTTGAGTGTATGTGTGTGTGTGTGTGTGTGTGTGTGTCCACCGGACCAACTGAAAAAAAATAAGGAATAAAAACCTGTTATATTCGCTTGTGCGTGCCAGTTGTCGAGATTTTGAGTTCCATGATGTCAAAAATGCAAAACCTCTGGAAGGAAAAAAAGAATCACTGTGACCAATGCCGGAAAGAGTTTTTGTTTTTGTTTACAATTGTGTTTTTTATTATTATGATTTTGGTTTTGTATTTTGATTTTTTTTATGGATTTTGACTGTACGATTTGTATATGTATTTTTTTTCTCGCTGTACAGTACAGATTTAGAACAAGAAGTTCATTGTGAGTGTCCGCATGCTGAATGAATAATGTGTGTGAACGTGAGGCGGGGGGTAATTCCCCCCCCCACCCCCCCCCACCCCATACGTGAGACGCATTCCGCATCTTGACATGTCCCGTATTGAGAGTGGTGTGTCCTCATCCGTGTCTCCCCTTAGTGGACAGCCTGTGCAAATAACAGTGTGTTAGCATGTTTTTGGGTTGCAGACCAGAACGTCTTACAGTGTGTGTGTTTGTGTGTGTGTGTGTGTGTGTGTGTGTGTGTGTGTGTGTGTGTGTGTGTGTGTGTGTGTGTGTGTGAGAGAGAGAGAGCCTTGCATGAAAAATGATGTATGAAAGTGTGTATGCGTCTGTGTGAGTGTGTGTGTGTGTGACTGTGAAAGCCAGTGATATGAAGCCCGCCCTTGCAGGAGGTCCCGTGTGAAGCTTGAGGGAGTTTCTGGAGATGAGCATGGATTGTGTGTATCACGTTCGATGTTTTGAAACCCTGTGGGACCGCTGCGTCCCCTTCACTCCCAGGTGTTTGCTATTGTGTGTGTCGTAACCCAAACTATTACTGAGTGTTGGCCAGCTGGTTTATATCCATTCAATAAAAAGTGACTTTCTTTCGGAGGATTTTGCTTTTGTTCATTTACAGCTGACAGATCTGGGGTTTCAACAATGTTTCCGTGTTGTTTAAGTTTGTAGGAGACCCTTTATTGCATAGCATTAACCCTTCAGTGCATAGCGTCACACAATTGCACCACATTCTATAGCTTGTAACTGCTGACGTCACAAAACAAGTTGCACCTTGTTCACAATTAGAGTATTGTATTTTTCTTCTTTTTTTTTTTTTACATATGACCGCCGATCAGTAACTAAGTCATACTAAACTTGGACTGTCTCCAAACAGCTGACACACCAACTGACATACGGAAGACTGTGTAGGACACTCAAGAGCACAACACACATATACACATATTGAGCGTAACTGACCTGTGTAATACCGGCAAATCACAAATCCCATTTATCTTCTTCATTCATTACTGCCATGGTATAACTACTTGCCTAATCTCACTACTCTACCAAGCATGGAGGGGGAAGGTGATTCACATTGGCAAGATTCTAGCCCAAGTTTGCAAGTGGCACTCAACTTTTTAAACTTATTAATTTTTTGAAGATTTGCCAAATGCATTATTTCTGTTTCTGATTTTCTTTCAAATTCTACTTCAAATCTGTCCACACATGCACTAAGGAAGTAAAGGGTCATGGTTCGGTTCACACCAATACTTGGATGACCCATTTCAGAGTTTCATAACAATAACAAAAATTTCATAATAAAAATTATATTTATTAAGTTGGTTTTATTTACAGTAGCATGAAAAAGTATTCCTCAAAATGTAAACTCAAAATGTGCCTCATTTTTCTGGACTTTCTCCCATAATGCCCAGCTCTATGGAGTGTACGGCTTATTGTGGTCCAATGGACAGATACTCCACTCTCTTGCGGGTTATCTTTGGTCTCTGTGCTGCCTCTCTGATTAATGCCCTTCATGGGCGGCCCTCTTTTGGCAGGTTTGCTGTGGTACCATGTTCTTTCCATTTGAAGATTAATTTGTGGGTTTGATATTGTTTTATAACCCAACCCTGACTTGTACTTCTCAACAACTTGTTTGGAGCTCCTTGGTCTTCCTGGCTCTCTTTTAGTGGCGTTGCAGCATCTGAGGCCTTTCACAAAAGGTTTGTTTATACTAATAGAGCATGTGACACTGCACACAGGTGGACTTCGTTTCACTAATTATGTGACTTTTGAAGTTAATTGTTTGCGCCTGGACTTTGTAGGGGCTTCATAGCAAAGGAGGTGAATACAAATGCACTTCTAATTTTCATTTTTTAAAATTTGTACATATGCAGTCACATAAAATAAGATTTAAAAAGCTTATGTTGTCACAAAGCAGGACCAATAACCCAGTGATCACGCTGAGGGTGAGGGGAACCAAGCCTCAAAAGGAGAACCCATCATCCTTTGGTTACTGGGAACCCGAAAAGTGGCTGGTCTGAAAGATGAAGGTAGGTTTTCCAGTACTTGTGTGTCATTTAGACCCATTGTGGTGTGATTAACTCAGTCAGATGATAGTCGTTAAGAGCTAAGCTTAGTGACTCTCAGTTAACATTTTTGGGGTGGAACTTCAAAAGTGCCATGTCACATGGCGTTTATTAATCTTCAGCCAATGTCTTCTTCATGAACCAACAAACACATGTACTGTCAGAGCCCCAGTAGATACATACATATTTGACTGCTAAATATCAAGATGCTCATTCTGTCTGATGTAAATGAGTGAAGTGAGAAGGTTCAGAATTAGCTAATTAGCTAAGAAATAGACCTAAGAATATGCAATAATTCCCTTTGGTCTACAAAATGCACACACCAATATGACATTCCAGCTTGGCTTTATGATTAAATTTTAACACAACCTACAGGTGTTGAACAGTAAGTGACACCTTACTCTTTAACTGTGAGAAGTGTACATTGGAGAATTTCTGTAGTCAGGTTTGTAAATAGCATCTTATAAAAACATGGTTCTACAACATGTTTTCATTTTACTTTTTGCTTCTGTGTGTCTGTTTTTATTTATGTATCCATTCTGCCCTACCTAGGACATACACATGCTCACCCTTTTCCTTTACTGTTACTGCTCAGACTAAACATTTTTAGTTTTAGCTGTAATTACGACTTGTTAAATAAATGTTGTTTTGTATGCTTGGAGGACTTGATACCACAGGTAGACCTTGGGACTTATTTCACACAAATTCAGAAACAGTTTATAAACCAACAGTTTTATTTACATTCTAAACGAATAGTTGGTAAGAATATGACACTTTGGTTATTCTGATTAAAATCATTCCAAATTAAGAATTCTGACCACAGGATGTGATCCCAATGCTGTCTGGTGTTTACAGGGGTGTGATCAAAACACTGAAAGATTTTTAAAGAGAACTGTAATTCCTCATTCCTGTTCTTTTTTCAAAGGGAAGAGGAGGAAGCCACTGAACGTTGAGTGAGTGCTAGTCTTGTAAATGTTTGTATTCTTCCAGAGCTTGATGTAGACTTTGTCTTCTGGCTCCAGAAGCAGTGTGGCGGCATTGAATCCGTTGTCCTCTTCATCACCTTCGGATGGCTGGTCCCAGATAGACACGATTTGCTTGTCATTTTTAAACAGCACTGAGCTCATCGGGTTGGACGCTTTTGCGAAACAGTTGCAAAGAGAAACAGAATGCAAAGACGTAGATCCCTCTCACTGGTGCTGTAAACACTCCTGGAGAGGCAGAGGGAAAAGTCAACACCACTACATCTTCAGGACACATCAAGATGGTGGCTGATGTGGTTCACTGTAAAAACCTCAAAACGGTACTCGATGGTCATGTGTGTGAAGGTGTGTCCAGATGTTTGATTAAGATTAACCTTGGTTGGTCAGGATCTCAGGAGAGCATAACTGTCCTTGTCCTTTCTGGGTGGGCAAGATGGTCAGAGTGATGTTCACAATTAGCTGACAAAACAGAATTAGCACTTAGCATTCTCCTCCAAGTGCGCTGAGCTGTTCATTGCATTAGCGGCAATTTGAGATGATGTGGTGAAGCTTCACATGCAAGGAAACACCTACTCACCCTGACTCGCCCAGTGTTCAGTAGCATTGGTGAGACTTA
>JBBPDH010000130.1:12298267-12312849 GCA_037974565.1 Clupeocharax schoutedeni
AAAAAACAAGAACAAAGAAAACAGGCTCGTGGGCCAACCAGGAACGAGAGTACAGAATCAGGAACAGGATCAAAAACGTGCTCAAACTCAAGGCAAAACCCAACAGAAACATGACCCCAAACAAAACAGAAAAGCAGCGGCCTCTACCGGCCGCCGACCAAACCTAACAGTATACAGTAACCCCCAACTTTTCATGGGGGTAACATTCCAAGAGCACCCGCATATAGTTAAAAACTGTGTTTTGTTTTTATTTAAAAAATGCCTTTTTTGTAGTGTAAACCCTAAATATGACCCCAAAGATACTCCCAGAACATTTACATTTTTTAAAACCTCAGTTAATATATTATCCTTAATGAAAATGTAATGATAAACCCATAGGTGTACTGTACAGTTTACACTGAACTCCTGCAGTTCTAGAATGTAAAATACCGATATTACCCCTGTATAGACTGTTCTGTAATTCATGCACAGGTGTGTTCTTTGGTATAGGCAGGATCAATACAGTAACAATTTAATATAATTTCTAATAATAAAAATACAGTAAAATAAAAGTAATCATCAGTCATTTTTACAGTTGATTAATTTACTGTTCATCCCCCGGCCCGTCTTATTCAGGACAAGTGGACGCTTCAAGACAAGTGGTCTTGTAGTGACCCGCACTGTTGAGCTCAGAGAGTGGACTGAGCTCAAAAGCCTCTTACAATTTTAACAGTAATAAAAAGGCAGGGCTTTGAGAAGGACAAAAGTTTGGTTCTAAGAAAAACATTTTTTTCCCTCCTGGGACATATCCAGTAGTTCAGCCTTCTCCTGGAGGAGCTTACACGTTCTCTTGTGCTGAGGTGCATTGCCAGAAGGTGCTGGCATCTTAGGGCTTTTAGAAGAACAAAATGAACATACGAGAACAGGAGGGAACGGGTTTTTGCTGAATTTATATTTGGATTACCATTTATGTTATTCGTAAATTATATTTTTCTTAATAATTTAGAACTAAAATGCTAAAAAAAAAAACACCCATATTGGCATGAAAAAAGGAACAAAAAAAAAATTTCAGAAAAAATCTGTTTGAGACTGATTCCATGACTCGATCCGCGTAAAATCAGGGGGTTACTGTATACACATACACACACACACTTGTCAGGGTCGGCTGCTAAGGTTCCTTTCCTTAGTGCTCTGCATTTCTATAAAGCAGATCTAAGCGTACAGGGGATCCTCAAGTTACAACAGTCTCGACATACATTTCGAGTTTACGACAGTCACTCCCACTCCCACTCTGCTTACACCAGTAGTCTTGTACTTATGGACTTCATGGGCGAACTAGTTTGCTTGCGCTCGGTGGAAGAATACACAGTTACGCGGGGTATGAGTGAGGGAATTTTCCTTTTCCTTTTACTGTGGCAACTGATTTAGAATAGGTAAGTGACTTAGGCTAGGGTCTGTTTCGACTAATAGCAGTTTCGACTAATTCATGTTGGTCGACTAATTTCGACTAATTCATGTTGCATCACTATTGAAGCAACGGATCTGTGGTATAACTCGAAGACCCCCTGTATATGGTCATGCTTTACCATCTCCAAAATGCACCCAGCATCTTTAGAGAGTTATGAATTCATGATTTTCCCATTTGTGTTGAGTCCCTCTGTGTCTTCAAGCGTCGTCTGAAGACCCACCTCTTCAAGGAGCACCTTGGTGTCATAACTAACTATGCTTCTCATTTCTACTTGCTTATTTCTCATTTTAAACTTCGGACTTTTCTTTGACAGGCGTTGTTTAGGTGTAGCCTGCAGTAACTTGGTTGAAAAGCAGATGTTCATTAAACTTTAGCTTTACAGGTTTAAGGAACAGATGAGTACTACTTGAGCTGTTCAGATGAGTACTACTGTATAGGACTGATGTACATCGCTCTGGATAAGAACATCAGCTAAGTGCCATAAATGTAAATAGATGTATCCCTAGTATTAAGGGTCGATTCAAGGTTATTTTATTGTTATTGAAGGCTGTGAACATTTACATGAGGTGAGTGATGAGACGTTTATCCATGGGCCGCGGTACAACATATATTCAACTTAATATATTCAACTTAATACAGTAATACAATAAAGAGACAATACAACACTGTAACAGTACAGTGTTAACAGAAGCTAAACCTTTCAGTGTGACTAATGTTGCACTGCACATATGATATTGCACTGGAGGCACAGAGTATAAATTATCAAGCTTTTCAAATAACAGGACATTCCTTGTGACCGTACACAGAAGATGAAGTGCAGGTGCTATTGAAAGTCCAGAATGTAATAAGAGAGGTATACTAAGTTTAAAGTAAGGCAGTACACTGGCAGGGTAGTTGGTTAAGCAGGGACTAGACATTTAATGTAATGTTCTCAATGTTCTCACCTGTCACTGAGTTGTATCTTTTACCGATGTTTGTTCTCACGTTTGGGAAGACCACAATTGTATCTTCACCAAAGGGTCCGAAATGTCCCCACTTGTTTGGTCCTCCTAGGACTGCAGTAAATGCTATCTTGGGCTGACCTGTAAGAAACAAAAATCAGCTCTAAATCACATGAAAGTGATTCATTGTTTTGATTTTGTTATGGAGCAGGGCTGTCCGACTTCAGGTCTGGAGGGCCAGTGTTTCAACACAGTTTGGTAGTTAACCTGGAAACTATCAGGTGAGCTGAACTAGATGTGCCTGAGCAGGGAAATCACCAAACTGTGGTGGACTTCAATCCTCCAGGACCAGATTTAAGCCTTTCAGAAGAAAGTGATTTTGGGAAGAGCATGTATTTAATTTAAAGGTTCTATACCAGAACAAAGATGGTAGCAGTTTCTTGAATTCTAAATGTAGTTTAGCTATGAGTTCAAAAATTGAAGGGCTAAAGGGTTTCAGACCTGAACCTCAGTCTATTTTTACAGCTCCCAGAAAGTCATATTGTGTTCTCAACCACATAAACAAGTTAAAATAAAAATTTGACTTCAAACAGCCACATCTGGGTTTGATTTTTATTCCCACAAATCAAGACACATTAGAGGACAATAGGTCAGACTTTCTCATGATGGGAAATGTGCTAAAGTTGTCAGAATACCTTCTTGAAGGGTTTTCACCTCCTCTTGCAGCAGAGCGACAGACGCTTTCAGATCCAGGATCTCATTCAAGATGTTGATTTTCGGCTTGAGGGGGTCCTCTGTTCGGGCTGTGGTGAAAATGAGCAGTCCCAGCAGGAGCACCATTTTTTAAAACACCATCGCTCTTCCTCACCAGGAACACTGTGTTTAGAAGGTGATGGAACAGCTTTGCTATCTGAGTTTATATGGTCCTGTACAGAGGTCTAAATTTATATGGTCCTGTACACAAAACTGGACCTTCAACTTTGGAGCTCAAGGCCAAAAGAAACACTGTTTATTTCAGTGATTTTTTAAAAAAGTTCATTCTGATTCCACTTCAAAATCTTTAGTGCTTTAAGTTTCCAAACCATGACAGAAATTATTCCATTATACATCAGAGCACAACAGCAACTACACTAGAATCTAAATTGCTGGACTCAGCTGTAAACACCCCATACACACCTCACACAGACTGACAGCTGCGTTTAATCCTTCAGCGCCGAGCATCAAATAGTACAAGAGTACACACACAATGAAGTAATGTACACTCGCTTTTTAGTGCTGTAAAACATATCTATGCGTTTTATGTATGTATTGTTTTTACTACATGCCTTTATAAACCATCTTTTTCGAGTATTTATGTTCTTTCTTTCATCACTTCTATGGTACTGTAACTATAGCAACCAAAGCTCATGCTAATGCACCACAAATGTGATCATCCTGTTGAAAAAAATTGAACAGTTGTGTCACTAATAAGGAGAAATTTAGGAAATTAACAGCTTTATTTTAAAAAAAGATACATTTACTACATGAAGGACATTTTAGTGTGGAATGGTGGTGCACAAGCTAAAAAACACACAACAAGGGCTGGAACGGTTAAAAACTCCTCCTGAAGGGTTGAGAGCACACGTGTAATGCAGAGTGACCACAGAGCAAACAGAGACGGCAGCAGAACTATGAGTGGCCATGACCCCTTCACCCTTAGTGACTTTCAGACTCATGTACTGAACTCACTCTTCAAACACTCTGTGAGTAACAGATTTTTTTAATTGTTATTATTGTTTTTAGTATTTATGCTGTTTAAATACTCGTGGACTGTTGGAGCTTTAGCAGTTGGTCTGTAGTTTGGGCCTGTTATATGAATACTATTCTGTTAAATCAGTGTTTTCAGTGTATTAGTAGGTGTGGTTTTAGTGCAACAGGGATATGTGTTGTGTTTTTTTTATATATAATAAAAATGTACAAAAACTTAGAGATGGAGAATGAACATATGCAGTGCTGTTTAAAGGTCTTGTGAAAACATTATATAAAAAATTTTTCACATTATTATTACTGAACATGCTAAACAAAAAATGAGTACAAATAACATTATAAATACTGATTTTATGTTCAGTATTTCAGTATTTCAATTCCAGTATTTTCCACCAGAAACCTGGTTTGACTCAATCAGTCCTTCATTAAATGAAACCAGGCACTGCTGGAGTTTCACAAATCCAAATAACACTCACGAGGAGGAATCTGGAACCGAACCTGTGTTCTCCTCAACAGCTCACACAATATCAACTACTTTTAATACAAACAAATCATTTTACTGCTTTCTAGATCGTTTGCATTCATTCTAATATTAACTTTGTCAGCAGAAAGACACTTTATCACAGAAAATGGCTTCAAAATTTTGCACAATACATTTAATTCCGTTTATGAGTGCACTCATGCACTCACACAACCATGGAAAATAATAAGAGATCACTTTTCTTGTTTTTTCTGTTCACTGTTTATACAGTTTGCAGCAGTGTGTGTGTGTGTGTGTGTGTGTGTGTAAAATGTACAGGTTGCTATTCTTTTCTGAACTATTGCAGTGTGAAACGCTTCCACATGTGTTGTGAGTGCAGTAGCATTTCTATGTGCTGTATTCCAGCAGCTTCACTGTTGCAGTCGTAAAATTATGTGTGTGTTGTGTAGTTTAACATTTCTAAAGTATAATAAATTGTTTAAACGTATTATTTTTATATTTTCACACTTGATTTTGAATCATGTGTGGTCAGTAGTGTATAAACAATAGTGAAATGCACATAATAATTATGCGTGTCTTATTTCTTCCATGGCTGTGTTTACTATTATCTCATTTCCAGGGTTTTCTCAAGCACCACCAAGGGGTGCCGCATCCTAACGCGTCAGTGGAACAAATAGTCCTGTTTGTGTTAGAATCTAATGTTCATATGCTTGCTTGGGTTCCTCAGGTTCATTTGTTCTGGTTGAGCTCTATCGGCCCTTCAGAAAGCCGCCCAGAATCCTGTCGCTCTTGTCTGAGAGCCAGTATCCCACCATGGCCGCCACGGCCCCCATGAAGATGGAGGTGAAGACCATGTCTCCTTTAGCGGCCATTGTGGCAAGAGCACACAGCACCACGCCGAAGAACATCTGCTTCAGCACCTCCACCTCTTCGTCCTGGAGCTCGTCCAGCAGACCCGGCTCCTGTCCGGCTGGAGGAGGACCACAGGAACATCAGGCTTTCGTTGTCAGTCTGGAATGCGGTTTGACTAAAAGTAATATCATGTTTTATGTTCTAATACAATTAATATTATAATATAGTTAAGTTATAATAAAACATTTAATTGTAAACAAAGAACAATTATAATATAATATTATATATTAATATAATCTAGACTTAGGTTTGTGTGCATGTGTATGTTTGTGTCTGTGTGTGTGGGCATGTTTGTGTGTGTGTGTGTGCATGTTTGTATGTGTCTGTGTGTGTATATATGTGTGTCTGTGTGTATGCATGTTTGTATGAGTGTGTGTGTGTGTGTGTGTGTGTGGCTTGTGTGTTTGTCTGTGTATGTGTGTGTGTGTGTCACCCTGACCTGCCGGCTGGTTCCTCACACACACACTGTCTGTGTGTTTGAATCCCGGAGCGCACTCACAGTGGAAAGAGCCCTCGGTGTTCACACACAGTGCGTTTATATCAGAACAGGGCAGCACCTCCTCACTGCACTCATCAACATCTGAAACACACACACACACACACACGTCTGATCACTGCGAAACTACACACTGTTATTCGGTTTTTTTTATTGATAGTGAAAATGTATTTATGGCAGTGAAGTGGGTCCCAAATACCCAAATGAATTTAAAACACTGTTACTGTCACTCATCATTCACTTCAATCTGTATTTAAATACACAAAGAAAATGACTCAGTTCAGGGAATGTAAGATATATGAGGAGCATATATAACATGGAGCATCAGGGTGGAACACATGGGCCACAGCTTCTGGACTGAGAGGAAAGCACTAAAGAGCACAGTAGACAATGATGAGGGATGAAGATCAGTGGACATTCATGACCTGGTCATTTACTCACCGACACATTTCACACCTGCTGCTGTGAAACCAGGAGCACATTTCTTACAGCGAGCAGGACCCCCACCCATACAGCCCACACACGCCCTATCACACCCTGCAGAGAGAGAGAGAGAGACAGTGAGAGAGTCATGGAGAATTGGAACAAAAAACTAGTCTGACACTTTTTCAAAGTCCAAAAATTCAAGTGGAGTCTGTTTCATTCAAAGATTTACAGTCACGGCCTTTCTTTGGTTCCACCTATAAAATTCTCTCGCCAGATTTATTTAACTCCAACTCCTTGTTTTAACCAATAATTACATGATCAGTTATCTTAATATTCAGTTGACACCTTCAGTCTCTCTTTGTCCAATAGGATGTCATCACCTTATATGCCTAACTCCACCTCTTGGCACCACCTCTATGGCCTGCATAGATACTGTCCAGCCTGGCCTTCAAGGCCATCTTACACAATAAGGCTTTGTTCTAAGGGACCTTACCCCTCCTTTCCCAGGACGAGTAAGCTTCTGATGGAGACAGTTTACTGAGCTCAAACTGTAAACTTAATTGTATGGGATTTTTACATTAAATGACATATAATTGTACCAAGCCAGTCACAGTAAAATATCCCTGAGCGAGAGAGAGAGAGAGAGAGAGAGAGAGAGAGAAGGATCGAGAAAAGTGTAGAGCAAAACTGAGGTAAAAATGTGAGAGTAAGCAAGGTACATAGAGGGAGAAAGAAAAGGGGGGACAGAGAAGGAGAAAAAGGGGACAGAGAGAGAGAAAGGGAGAGGGAAAGAGAGAAACAGAGGTAGAGAAAAACAGTTACATAAAGAAAGAGGGAGAGAGAAACAGACTGAGAGAGAAAGAGAATAGAAGTAACTGTTGTGTTTTGGTGGAAATAAAGGAATGATAAGATCTACAGTTTGTTTATATGCAAATCTGTATGTTTGTGTGTGTGTGTGTGTGTGTGTGTGCGTGCGTGCGTGTGCGTGTTACTCACGTCTGCACTCATATGAGGAGTGTGTGTTGACACAATACGTGTCTGAGGGGCACTTATCCATCTCTGTCCCGCACTCATCAACATCTGCACACACACACACACACACACACACACACACACACACACACTCACAGATCAGACGATGTAATGTGCCACTGTAATACAAACACACACACTGATCAGTACAGATACACACTTCAGCCTGGGGCAACAGTGTAACATACAAAAGTTTTATGCTACGAAAATGATGAGAGGAGCAGAGCGGTTTAGATGAGCAGTGAGTGTTTTCTACACACTAATATTACTAACTAATTAAAACAAACAAACAAAAAGTCTAAATGTAAATAGCAATACACAGTAAATGGTGCTTTTACTTCAGGATATGAATGCGTTTCGTGTGGAAGTCCAGTATTATTGAAGTTTCCATCGGAAATCTGGTTTGACTCAATCAGTCCTTCATTCAATTAAATCAGGAGCTGCTGATGCAGTTACACAAAGCCAAACCACGGATGAAGGAACCGAGGAGGAATCTGGAACCAAACCTGTGTTCTACTTTTCTTTTTTTTCCAAACAGAGCAAACATAGTTACCTCTTACTGGTTTCTTTGTTGCATTCATTCTAATAGTAACTTTGCTAGAATATTTTATCACACACTGAGAAAAATGGCTTTAAACTATTTGTCCAGAGGCCTAAGATTTCTGCAGCGTTCTGTACACACACACACACACACACACACACACACACACACACACACACGCGCTGTACTCACCCACACACACATTGTCATGGAGGGTGAACCCTGGTTGACATTGCAGGCACTGGTCTCTCTCAGGTCCTCCACAGGCTCTGCAGTGTTCTGAACAGTTGTTCTCCAGACTCAGTCCAGGCAGGACCAGTGCCAAGACTAGTAACCACGGCAACGGACAGCACAACATCGCCTCCTGGGTTAAAGTGGTGGTTCAGATAGATCTTAGACATGTCGCTGATATCCTTCAGCAGAGTAGCTGCAGTTGGGCTTGACTGTGTCCTGACAACTTTCCAGAGAACCGGTGCTCCATAGTTCTCTGTGAAGCACAACTGCCTTTCATTCAACCCTTAAAACCCAGAGGGTGTTTTTCCGTTGCTTCCGTTACTTAATCTTTTATAATATTTTTAGCCTGTGTACAAATGTCTCACAGCCAATACCACCAAAAGATTATTTTTATAACTTAACCAACTATTTGGTTTAATTATTAATTTTGCCTTAAGTTGCCTTCAGTACTTTATTTAAAACAAAAAATGTTTTAGTTTCAACTGTTATGGCCACCGTAGTTATGTACATGAGCGCGCGCACGCACACACACACACACACACAGAGCCTGTGCCCAGCTCAGTCTAATTATAGCCCACAAAGTTCTAGCACAGTAGAGCTGTAACACCACACACACGTGTACATATACACACCCACACACAAACATACATTGATAAACACACTCCTACCTTCTTCAGTCCATGGGCTTTATGGGGAAAAACACAAAATTTCAGGGCTCGTGCGCCTGCCTGTTCCGTGCGCTCTGGGGGGTTGGAGCTTGCGAGCCGTCCGTCAGTAGCTGAGAGGAGGGGGCGCGGGGTTCGCCTGATCTATAGTAAAGATCGCTTCCTCCCCCACCGCCCCTCATATATGGGCTATGCCAATATATTATATGGACAAAAGTATTGGGACGCCTGTCCATTACACCAACAGGGACTTTAATAACACTGCATTCAGATACATAGCCTTTCTGTCCCTCTTTACAGCTGCAGTTATGGTTCTTACCCCGCCCCCCATGCCCTGGACGGTTTTTCTATAACAGACTAGATAAGACGTGAATATATATATATAATCTTGAACGTTAGCCCTCACCTTAAAGCCAGATTTTAAAAAAAAAGGTGCAGGTTCCTGCGGACTTTAGTGGCTCAGTGGTAAGAGCACTGCCTTCAAGCCCAGGAGGCTGTGGTTCTAATGCGAACCTTCAGATTTATGTCTTGAACATCAGGCCTCATCTGAAAGTCAGATTTCCAAAAAAGGCATGCTAGGTGTGGGATCCTGTGGCTCAATGGTATGAGCACTGCCTCCAAGACCAGGAGGCTGGGGTTCTAATCACAGCATTTAGCTTTATATTGTGAACAGCAGACAACATCTCAAAGTCAAATTTCCCAAAAAAGGGAAAGGAATCCTGTGGCTCAGTGTTTAGAGCACTGCCTCCAGACCAAGAGGTTGCAGGTTCTAATCAGAGCCTTTAGCTTTATTTCTTGGATATCAGACTTAAAAGTCAAGCTTCCAAAAAAGGCATGAGCGCTGTGGGATCCTGTGGCTCAGTGGTAAGAGCAATGTCTCCAAGATTCAGAGGTCAGGGGTTCAAATCCTGAGCAGGGGTCTCAACAAACACCAATACCTAAGAAAGGTTCCCGAGCGATGAGAAGCTGCGGCTATAGAGTCTGAAACAAGAGACAGATGGGGGTTTTGTTGTGCGAAACACAACGTTGAACTTTTGAGTCTGGAAGAAATAGCTCGTTTAATTTTCTTAAATGGTTGCACCTTCCCGCTTGTTAGGCGGGATTTGAACCAAGATCTGCACCAAGATCTGCCTGTGTTAGAGACAAGGACTTTACCACTACACCACCAAATCTCACACAGAACCAAGCATTTTTGGAGGGGTTTGTCTTGAAGATAGGAAACTAGGTTGAAGGTGCCAATATAAGTTTAATCCAGAGCAATAAGTGCTGGCTTCTTTGAAGGTTTGTGCTCTGGCTGGTCCTTTGGCTTTTTGTTGACAGAACAAGAAGACAGATGGATTGTAGAGAACCTGTTTCTCTGACAGCATAATGGGTTTGCCTCAAAAGGAATATGAAATGCCTTTTACCAAATCATTTTATGTCGTATAAACTCACGGAAAAGGATATTTGCTTGAAGCCAGCAAAGTTTTCTGGCTTCCCCAAAGAACCTTTCAGTCGGCTGTTCTTTAGAGAACCACTTTTGTAAACAAGATGCATCTGTAAAGTTTGAAGGACCTCCATAAAGGATCAGTGAATAAACCTTAACCTAGCAAATGAGCTGTGTTATGTAAAGGTTTCTCCACCCTCACATCTCATTTATAAGGCTGTTTGTTCAGTAAGGGCTTGATAACCAGCTGATTAGTTGGATCAGGGGGGTATTCCAGAAAGCAGGTTATGCTACATAACCGGGTAAGTTCAAGGGTAAGTTAGTGCAGAACTTACGTAGTTATGTAGCATAACCTGCTTTCTGGAATACACCCCCAGGTGTGTTGTTAGCAGTGCGTGAAGCCATATAACTTTTCTGGCTTCCCCAAAGAAGCTTTCTGTCAATTGTTCTTCAGAGAAACACTTTTGTGAACAAGATCAGTAAACGTTTGGCAGTAAAGCCTGAAGAACCTCCATATAACATAAAGACTTGGTAACATTTCTTTATATTACATGGTGGCCGATAAAAACCTTTAAAAGGTTCTTCACACTCAGGTGTTCACACCTGCTGATGACAAAGTAAACTTTAAAGCCTGGGGGGTATTCCAGAAAGCAGGTTATGCTACATAACCAGGTAAGTTCAAGGGTAAGCTAGTGCAGAACTTACCTGGTTATGTAGCATAACCTGCTTTCTGGAATACACCCCTGGACTGTTTTAGAACAGTCTGGAGAGCTCAGCATGCCAGCAGACCACCTGATGCACCTGTCCCAACTCATTATGTTTATCTGAAGACCTTGACTGGCTGGATCGGATTCATTTATGTGCTAGAAGGTGGATCTCCAGGAGGGTTGATGACCATCTGGTGTTACAGCAGACCTGCTTCCAACACAGAACTAGTTCATGAGCTGCTGAGGGGAAATTGGTTTGTTAGAAGTGTTTTCAAGTTCTGCTCTTGCAGTGTTTTCACTGCTCCCAACAGACCTGATCCAACTAATCAGCTCCTTAACACACCCTTACTGTGACTAAGCCCTTACTGTTATTTCCCAACTTTGGTCCTGGAGTCCACCCAGCCCTGCATGAGTAAAATCACTTCAGCACAGACCGGTCTTGTTAACAAGCTGATTAGTTGGATCAGGTGTGATGGGAGCAGTGAGAACACCTCAATGTGTAAAGCTGGAGGGCACCTGGACCAGAACTGAGACAATGAGACTTCTTTGTGGGCCACTACTACTTCTGTCCAAACACTTCCAACAAAATAAGGACAGAAGAATCCGCTTTAGTTACAGCATTAATGCATTATTTACTTAATGCTGACAAATATATTATATGGAAGAAGAGAATGTCTAAAAATGCCTATTTTTAGTGTAAATCCTAAATATGCCCTCAGATATGCTTCCAAAACAGTTTAATTTGATTTTAAACTCATTACCCTTAAAAAATGTAATGGTAAACTCATTCTGTACCGTTTACACAATGTAAAATATCGATGTTATCCCGGTATAGTCTGCACTGTAATTCACGCAAGCCTGTTTTCTTTAGTATAAGCAGGTAAATACAATAATAAATATATTTAATTTACAGTAAAAAAATATAAAGAGAAATGTGGAAAGGACTAGAGATGCGTCACAGCGGAGCAGCCAATCAGCAGCAAGGATAAATAAATAACGTTCTCACACGGGCTACTTTCAAACCTCCGACATCAGAGTACAGCGGTATTTCACCATCCCAAGATGCCTTTCTTTGTGTTCTCTTGACAGTAAATGTAAAAAAAATGTTATATTTTATTTGGAAATGTAGAAGATGTATTTACATTAACATATATGTTGCAAAAGTAGTAAATTATAATTATATTAGTAAATTATATATACAGAGAGAAAGAATGAGAAAACAAATCTGTGAATTAATGTCATATTTATTAAAACAGGACATAAACAGCTGAATATAAAACCATCTGCATATTTACACAGTTAAAAATCTAATATACATATATTTTAGCCTCTCTGGTAGATATATTAAACAAAACACATGTATGTAACATTTACACAACACTGGATTTAAAGTATTCTCAGCTAAAGTGCGAGTGTTTTCTTCATCTGTTCTAAGAGATCCTGCAGACACAGGACGCATAAGAAGCAGTTTACAGTGCAGCTTGAGAGCAAACCAGCACTGCAGGAACTCTCCACCAGTACTGGTAGACTAGCGGCGGTCAGACAGGGGGACCCCAGACAGCTCGGCT
This sequence comes from Clupeocharax schoutedeni, assembly GCA_037974565.1. NCBI lineage: Eukaryota > Metazoa > Chordata > Actinopteri > Characiformes > Alestidae > Clupeocharax > Clupeocharax schoutedeni. The sequence continues at coordinate 12,310,890 of JBBPDH010000130.1, forward strand.
TCAGGGTGCTTCATTTGTGATGGAAAAACGTTTGTTCACAATACTTGTGCCAGTGGAAAATCTCCATTAGAAAGAAAGTGGAGTTCTTATGTAATAAACTGCCCAGATGTGGACAAAACACTGCTGGACAGACACCTGAACATATTGCCTTTAAAGCAGAATCTTCATTTCAACAGGAGTTCAAAACAAACAATGAACTCATTAAAGCCCAAACCAACAGCAGGAGCTGGGCAACAGCCTGATACTTGAGAGTTTAAATTGGACAGTCTCAATGCTGTTCTGGACAGTTTAAATGGAAAGGCTGAAGTCATTACATAAGCTATTTATTCAGGGCTCAAGAAAGTTTTCTAATTCTGACTCTGAACAAGACTGTCTCTGAACAAGTGGACATCCTGAACTAGACCTGAACCTGATCCATACAGCTTGAACTGAACTGGTCTTTTGGGTAATGGAGTGACTAAGTGGGAACCGTGTGAAGGAGTGACTGTTTCATACACAGTAAGATTAGTCATTTAGCACCTTTCAGTAAAGACTTAATCACATACGTGTGTGGGAGTGTGTGTGGGGGTGGTATATCCTTCATAAGTCCTCATTTAGTTTCCACAGCAAAGTGGAGTCAGGGATGGACGTTCTTATTCAATTAATTTAAGTACTTTAAACATTCAGTTGGGAGTCCTTCTACCCGTTTTAACCCAAGTCATTACCTGTTCTTATATTCACTCTAGTTGTGCTGCCGGACTGATTAAACGTGCAGGGGGAGCTTCTCCTCCTCTTCCTCCAGAGTCTCCACCTGCGTGAGGACCGACTCGGAGTGCGGCCGAAGTCCCTCCACCGAGTTCTTAAGTCCCTGGGCAAGGCTCCTGGAGGCCCTCCTGAGCCAAAGCAACCTCTTCAGCTGCAGGCCGAAGCTCTTCAGCCGCTCTGGGCAGAGATCTGCCAGTAACCGCCGGCTTTCCGAGGGCAGGTGGTAGAGCTGCAGGCCACTGAACAGTTCTGGCATGTTCTTGTCCACCAGCGCCTGGGAGTCAAACTGAACCAGGGCGAAGTGCTCAGCAGCTTCACCCTTCAGGTGGGCCGAGAAAACGCAGCTGAGGGCACAACCAAAGACGTCAGAGAAGTGCAGCGAGGTCCTGTCTTGGTTCTTCCCTCCATTCCAGTCATCCCACCAAGCCTGTGCTGCATCCAGGGCGGAGTCAGAGAGCACCAGCAGGGCCCTGCCCCCCTGCTCCTGCACCATAGCCAGTTTAGAGCGCAGCCACGGTCCCGAGCCCAAACAGCTCAACTCATCCTGACTCCACAGGTCCAAACTCACCCCGAAACCCAGCTCAGACAACTGCACACCCACACCACACACCAACCCGGCGCCAAACACATCAGAACCACAAGTGTGCAGGAGCAGAACCTCACCACGAGATCCTGCGGAGAGACAGTGAGAGCGGGAGAAAGACCGAGAGAGGGAGAAAGAGAATAAGAATAAAAGAATAATAATAAGGGAGAGACATTCTCACTATACAGATTACAGAAAAGAGAACGTATTTTGATGTATTGTGTGCGTGTGTGTGTGTGTGTGTGTTACCTCCAGAGTGGTGGGTTTTCTCCCAGTTGGAAAGGAAGCCTGTCAGAGAGACAAAAAACAGAACAGATTCACCACCTAATACAACACTGTCCCACACACACATCATACACTACTGCACACACATACGCATTGTATTACACACATACACTACACACACAGAGACTATTATATTACAGAGAGAGAGAGAAAATCAAAAGAGAGAAACAGAAAGTAGAGAGAGATTTTAGAGTGAATTGATGCCACTGGGAGAGAGTGCATCAATGGGATCATTGAAAACAAGTGCACACACACACACACACACACACATACACACACACACACACACACACACACACACACACACACACTCACACACTCACACACACTCACACACACTCACACACA
>JBBPDH010000130.1:12401401-12413033 GCA_037974565.1 Clupeocharax schoutedeni
GTCAGAGCATCTATACATCTGTCCAAATAGTAACTAGCTAACTACCCAACAATACATAAGCCCTAGAGAAGAACGTACGTTTTTTTTTTAAATATACACTTCTGTTCGTATGTTTGAGTGTTTGTGTGTGTGTGTGTGTGTGTGCGGGTATGTGATTGTGTGTATGGGTGTATGGGACGATTTATCATTCACAGGTTGTTATTGTGAGATTGAACTTGCCAGTACGGATTTTTTTGTTTGCTTATATTTAAAATACTAATTTGGCAAAAAAAAAATTTTTATTATAACAACAATAATAATAAACAGTACTCGGGATGGACTGGTGTGTTTCTTTAGCCCCCACATGATGTGAGCATCAGGTTTAAAAATAAAATCATTAATCCACCCATTTGTAATCCCCTAATTAGCAAATTGTTAATACTATGCATCCCTAGTGTGCATAAGTGTGTGTGTGTGTGTGTGTGAGAGAGAGAGAGAGAAAGAGAGAGAGTAAAAACACGACAATAAGGGATAAATTGTTTTTCCAGCCGCTTTACCATCACCTCAGCATCAACTACATGTCTTCTGTGTTTCTGACTCTTCTGTGGTATCTACATTTGTGTGTGTAGGTGTTTGTTTACTGCTGCTATAGCTGGTGTCTACTTGTGTGTGAGTGTGTCCTTGCCTCTCGGTCTGCCCCCACAGCGGCAGTGTGTGGAGTACGCGCTGAAAGCTCGGCCTCTGAGGCGGTATATCCCTAAAAATCCCTACCAGTACAAGTTCTGGTATGTGGTGAACTCCACGGGCTTTGAGTACATCATGTTCGTCCTCATCATGCTCAACACCCTGTGTCTGGCAGTGCAGGTAAGAATGTGCCTGCTCTCTCTTTTTGTTGAACAGGTTGTGGGTAGACTTGAGTCTTCTCGAGTCCCATCCACAGGTGACCTATTCATACTCTGACCACAAATATGTTTTTTATAGCAACTGTTGTGAGGTAGGAAGAACATTGTCCAAAATACTGCTCAACTTACTGATATCTAGTTGCTATGTTATGATGTAGGTCTGGTTTAAAATGCTTCACTACATACCAAGACCAGATTTTCAATTTTCTTGAGGTCACTAACAGCTTTGTTCAGGTTATCCCGAGGCAGTGGCATAACACTGGACTAAAATCCGAAAGGGAAGGTGGCATGTGAGCTGATTTACTCTCTACCAATCACAGACATTCAAAATCAAAATCAGAAAAGGGATCAGAAAAGTTAATGTTACCTTAGACTAGTTTGGGGAATTACACACTGAGAAGATTGCTAATGGTCACAGAGCAGTCTAAAGTTAAGAGGGATGTTTGTTAATGTAACATTTTAAACCAGAAATCAGTAGAATTTAAAACATTACATAGAAACAAAATTTAGAATGGAAAGATTTCCTTGGTTTTGTAGATTAAACTGCTTAATAAGAACACATTTGTGAGGAAACATGGAGAGGTCAATTGCCAAAAAAGCTTATGTTATCCTCTCTCTGTCTCTCTCTCTCTCTCTCTCTCTTCCTTGCTCTAGCACTATGGACAGTCTCAGCTGTTTAACTATGTCATGGACATCTTAAATATGGTCTTCACTGCAGTTTTTACTGTGGAAATGGTCCTCAAACTGATCGCCTTCAAACCCAGGGTAAGTTATTTAAACACAATGGCACGCAAATCACTCATAATACAACTCCCGTCATTGTTGAGTACAAATAAGGAAAATATTATTTTAATCTATTAATATCAAAATCCTCTTGCCCTCCCTGTACGCTTCTGTACCCAGTGTTGTGTTGCGAAAAAGGACAGAATGCTTGTAAGAAACATAGTGTGGTGTGCAGTGTTCAAACACAATAACCTTTTCCCTTTGTGTGGAGTGAAAATAAATAACTGCATGCTACACAAATTATAACACAATGAAGAAACTGCATGTATTGAAGTAAAATAGTCCACTAGTTAAATCATAGACTGTAACACATGCAGTTGACCTATAGCGCCTGTCTCCTGCTGCCTGTCTAAGGGCTATTTTGGAGATCCATGGAATGTATTTGATGCTCTGGTGGTGATCGGAAGCATAGTTGACATTGTGCTCAGTGAAATTGATGTAAGTAAACCTGGCCCCTGGCTCCGCCCTCCTCTCCTCCCAGCTCTATCACTGATTTGTTCTACACCGATCTGTTACAGATCTTTTTCTCAAGAGGGATTTCAGCTCTTTGTGAGCTACTCTTAAGCTGCTGTCACTTGAAAATCTCTTTTTCAACCAAATTCTAATTTCTGCCTTCCTCTCCCTTTTCCTCCTGTGTCTTCCATAACTTTCTTTTTGATTTCCTCTTCTCTGCTCTTTTATTTTCTTCTCTTTACTTTTTGATTTGACTCTTCTCCTTTCTTCTACTCTCCTGCTCTCCACCATTCTCGCCTCTCCCCTTGTCCCCTGTGGTGTGGTTTTTGTATTAACAGCATTATTTCACTGATGCTTGGAACACGTTTGATGCCTTAATTGTAGTTGGTAGCGTCGTAGATATTGCTATCACTGAAGTCAATGTAAGTATGCCAATCTTTGCCTTTCTTAGATTAGAGACCATGCAAGAAAACCACAGTTTGGGGGCCTATACTGTACATTTAAACATGTTAACCAACAACAGATATGCCTTCTATGTATTTTTAGTACTAATATAAGTCCTTTGGTCCTTCAGCAGAAGTGTTGTCAGTCAAGAGTAAAGTTAAACAGAATTTATATCTCTTCCCCCATTGGTTTTTTGCAAGGTTTCTTGTAGTAGTGTCGTCTGTGATTGTTTTGTACTGTGACGAGAAACTGTTGTGCTAACCAACACGTCCTTAACATACTGACTTTTTTCCCCTGTTTATTTAGAATAAAATGTTGCACTGCTAACACAGTGGTTCGGTGTACAATAATGCATAACCAATTAATCTCATAACCAACTTAAGTATAATATCTTGCAGTGTTTGGTATTTGTGTGAGGATATTTGAGAAGGATGGGATCATGTTCAGTTCACCCAACGTGGTGTGAGTGTGTGCACCACTGGAAATCTGTGGTGTGTGGTTTTTTTTTGTCTAACTCCTGTTCTTATTCATTCTGTTTCCATAGAAACTTGTAGAGGCAAGTATGGCAAGATGCGCTCTCCTCTTTGCTTGATTCTGCTTCATAATGGCTTTTCCCCCCTTTTTGAAATACTTCCAAAATGTTTTGTGCGGTTGTCCCAGTCTAAAATCAGTGTCTCAATGAGGTAACCCTTACGTTCATGTAGATCGGAACCGCAAAGGCCTGCTTGTTTTTGCTAATCCTGAAGTTGTATGCACTTCTAATCATAGCACCAAACCTTTATAACTTGAGGATCAGCAAATGCGAGGTGTTTTATAATCCATTCCAATCTACGTGAACACAGGTAATGTCTTAGCCTGGATGTCAAGCTTCACGTGCCACAGTCAGGCTCCCCAAATCCAGTTAGCTCATCTGGAGTTCTAGAATTTTGACCCATCATGTGGAGTCAGATATGAATTCTAGAACTCAAGTCTGGATCTGTTGAGTCCAGATGTGGATCACACTATCAGAGGCAGCCAGGCTACGGACGTCTCATATAAGAGTCTGAAAATGTCTTTGTTTTTGCTTGCAACAGTAAAGCTGTGGCCTTTCCTCCTCAGCTTTACTGTACTGAAGCTTAATCAATGTTGAAAATTTACAGTTGATTCCTGAATGAGGATAAAGTGATTTTTTATGGAATATTCCACCACCTCACAACACTAGTTCACCATGTTCCCATGTATTGAGCTTTGCTGGTGCAAATACACAAGAATAATGATATGGACTCTTAATCCTGTTCAGACAGATCAATGTAATTATAGCCAAAGTTGTTTAATACCTTAAATTCCCTAGAAATGTTTAACTTGTTTTCTATGTAGTCACAGAGGCTTTAGAATGTAATGTACTGGGAATTTATGAGTTTAAATAGTTTAGTTGTGTTCCATCCTGACCACTGATGCACCAAATATGAATTTCAAATCAGACCAGTGAAAGCAACAGGCAAAAAAAGTTTGCACATTATTGCATCAGGCACCCCTACCGTCAAGAGACCTCTTTGTCAGGTTGGGGTTAGAACATTGTAGGACACTTGAAAATCCTTTCATAAAAATCAGACTTGGACATGGACACTTGGTGTGTGGGAGAGATGGAGTATTCCACACACGCAGTGGAAAGCCTTCCTCACTGCTAATGGGGTTTGCTGTTGATTTATGTCTGTCAATACTGTCAAACTTCTACACATACAACTTCACACACAGTCTAATTGTGAGACAAACACACAAGTGACAGCTGTTTGCATATTATACAGGTGATTGGTAGATGATGTAGGTGATATAATATCTTAGTTGTTAGGAATGGTGTGAGGAAATGTGGTCTAACTGAGCATCACATGACTTCATTATGGTAAAAACACATGCACACACACCCCTATTTACAGCTGTCTGAGCTGCAAAGCTGTCTCTCTGGAGTCCTCATTTGTCCAAATGTGTTGTGTATGTCCATATAGGTGTTTGTATTGTGTTCATGTGGCTGTATATGTTTCGAATATATATGTGTGTATAGTTTGTTGCCGAAAAACAATATATATGTTGGTCTTTGTGCCTATATAGATGTGTATGACTGTGAGCATGACTCGTGTTGGTGAAACTAGTGTGTAAGTTTGTGTGCGTGTGTGTGTGTGTGTGTTTGTGTGTGTGTATGAGTAATGTACACTGTATGTCTTTGTCTTTCTGTGTCAATGTTTCTCCTTCTGAATAACTGTCTGTTTATGGTGATATGTAGTTGGTAACATTTGTTTCACAAGGGCTTCAGTCATTTTTGATTGGCTTAGCAATGTTGAATAGTAAAATGGCAACATTTGCATATTCATCTGCCTATTTGTATTGTTAATTTAATTGTTAAAGGCCTTGTGAAGCACATTCTGTCTTTCACTATATATTATTGTGGCTTGCCATCCTACTAATTTGGCCATAGATATAAAACTACTAGATCCGATGCAACAGTTACAAATCCATTTCTATCTTACTGTCTGGTCTAGTAACTCTTATATCTATGCTTTCTAATCCCCACTCAGGGGTACGTGTGCCGTTCACCCCTCACAGTGGTGTTTGCCCATCCCCTGTTGCATGCTGACAAATGTAATCGCCGCGCCACAAGCTAACATTAGTTCATGTTCTGCAGATGGCGCTTGGCCACCCGCTCCATTCTCCTCCGGTTAGTCCCTGCCATGCTGAGTCACTGTGAAGTTTTTCCATCCTCTCTTTCCGAACCTTTCCCCATTCATCTCCAGACAGAGTGGCCGTGAAGCTCAGAGCTGATGTCAAAACAGTTATAGATGACAAGGCAAACAGAGGGTTCAGCCAATAGGATGACAGTGGTCTTAATATAAAATCTTAGCGAGAGAAGAAACCAGCGTGCAGACAGAAGCTACACTCATCATTAGGTGTACAGACACAATAGTTAGAAAAACATTTTACATTTTATTGTAAAACATTTTGTTAAGTTTGTCATAAAAACACTTATAATTAGTTGTTTAATTGCTGAAAATAAAATCAGGACAAGTGAGAGATGGTCAGAGGTTCAAGACTCCTCTGGAAGAAACATTAACAACCCACTGAAAAATCAGAAAGGAAATTTAAAGACCAGCCTGAAAAGTTTGGATTCCAGCTCAGCATGAAGCTAAAACAAAGGCTCTGGCCATGGAACAGACTTCGCCACTGATGGAGGAGGGTTAGAATTGGTGGACATCTTTACTTTGGTCAATGAAGCAATAAGACTGAAGAATGAGAATGAAGAAGTTTAAATGTTAGAATCTGTTGAAACAGACAGATCAGAATAATCCAGGCTGTGTTTCTTTATGAATGTTAACACTGCACTCTGAAAAATTAGACTAATGTCTTTCAATGTGCTTGCCAAGCCTTTAAAGGGGTCCCTTGGAAGGCAAAGAAAAATGAATCCATCTGTCAAATTCAGCATTGTCTCTCACTCGAAGTCCAGATAACTAAACAATGTGTTGGGAAAAAACTGAGGAAGAGGATGACCAACAAGAAGTTGGATGGAGACATGTCTTTAAGAAGCATGAAGACCGACAGGATGTTGTGGAGCCACAGTATCCATACAGTCACCAGGAGTTGATGGCTGTCAAAAATTGTAAGGCAGAAGGAGATGTATAATCATGGAACATGACTGTGCAGAAATGAAGTACAGGTGTTTTGATTCATAAATCTACCTGAATGTAATAAGAGGACCTACTTAAAGGAAAAGAAGTACAATTAAATACAAGAAAAATGTAGGAGATGCACCCCTTAATCTAAAGTGCTAATCAAGAATCAGAAAATCACACTGCAAGCTCATACATGTCCTGCTGGGTTTTACTTGGTTTTGGATCCAGTCAGATGACTGGAACTAGCTGGGCTGGAGATTGTGTCTGATGTGTGTGTTGTATGGCGTGTGATGGTGTCTGTCTCTGTTTTACCTCCCTCTAGTGAGCTTTTAGAGCTCAGATGAGAAAGGGAAAGGGATCATGGGTAGAGCAGGTGTGTAGACTTCAGCCAGGCTGCATGATAACTCCGTCTCTCGAGCTTTTGTCTCTCGCGCTTTTGTTTTTCTCTTCCTCTGTCATTCTTTTGTTTGGTTCCTAGCTTTTCTCTTGTTTTCTCTTTCTCTTCTGTTTCATTTGTATTTTCTTTTACGTTAATCTTTTTTATCTTCTCTCTCATGGAGTTTAAGCCTCTTACCTGTTGTTCTACTTCACTGAGACATTTGCTGTCCTTATTTTTCTTGTTGTCCTTCTCTTTCAGCCTGTTTTCTTACACTGGGCTGTTTTAGTCTTTTTTTTCCTTCCTTGCTCTCATCTTTGTTTTTGGTTTCTTCCCTCTCTTGGTCGCTCCCCTTGCACTGGACTGTGAGAGCGCCCCCGGGTGGTGTCTCTTTATGCAGGGTTCTGTCCAACATGCATGAAGATGCTACTATGCCTCTGACCAACTCAGTTCTTGAATTTTTCCATTGCTGTGTGAAAGAGTGTGAATGTGTGTGCGCGCGTGTGTGCATGTGTGAATATAAAATGCTTGTCGGCTGTTTGGCAATGCTAAAGCGCATGTCCCATCAGGCGTTATGGCTAGGAGGTTCTAGAAAGCTTATTCTGCACTTCATCATTTTTGCGCATTTTGCTGCACATAATTCAAATCAGTGCGTTTTCTGTGTTAAAGATCACTTTAGGTCCTCAGTGCTGCACTGTTAGAGGAGGACCTTCTCTGTCTGGAGTCTGTTCTCTGTTCTCTTTTTACTTTCTTTCTGAAGAAGTCTTCCACTTTGCTTCATGTTCTTAATAGAGTCTATACTTTGTCTGTTTGTGTATTTGAGTTTGTATGGTGCTGTGTGTGTGTGTGTGTGTGTGTGTGTGTGTGTGTGTGTGTTTGTCTGCAGACTGGAAAACAATGGTAAAGGGACATATGACTTTGTATAAGGTTGCAGTGATGTATTTGCTTCTTCATCATCATCAGAAGTCACAGCTGTGACATCATCATGAGGGGGTTGAGAGAGAAAGCGAGAGAGAGAGTGTTTATTGAGGGGATGTGCAGGGACACAGTCATACTCAGAACATGGATCTGTTTTTAAAGTATATGGAATTTGACTTGGAATTGGAAGTGAGGTAATGATAAATATAGTTATTCCTGTCAAAATATAATTATGGGAATACCAGGTTATAAGACATAAGGCTTTGTAGCTGTTTGTGTTTATTTTGTTGTTGTTATTTTATTGGCAACGCGATTTTGGTAAAACTAAGTATGTAGTTCAAATTTAGTAGAAGAAGTGTAATCTGCATTAGTGAACATTACCCGTGCTTCCTAAGTGCTGGTATCATCTCACAAGCCTGACCCAGATTAGACTGTTCTCTTCTATTAACATGCTCTGTCTTATTAGCTTACTCTTCATTAAATGGAACATTACAGTACTGTGCAAAAGTCTTAGCACATTTGCAAATTGTTTGATGCCAGTTGTATCAGCATTGGGTTTCTTTCTGTCAGCAATAACATCAGAACAAAAGCAGTAAAAAGGATGAAGATTTCTTTTTTGTCCCTAAAAAGTCTTAAGATTTTGAGCTGTTTAGAAGAACACTAGTTTTGTTCTTCGTTTTCTACTTTTTTCCTCCAGTCATAAGCAACACAAACTTTTATTTAACAAAGTAAAAAAAAAGATCAAACCCATTTATATAATAGCCAAACATTTGCCAAACATAAAACAGCTTTTTACTGTTTTCATGTTATTTGTAGTAATTGTAATGTTAGTGTTTTAACTCCAACTTAACACCTAGTAGTACGAAATAGAATTTACTTTATAAAGTGTAATCAAGACTTTTGCACAATAGTGTACCTTAAAATAGAATTTAAAAAGTTTAAACAAGCCTCTCTGCAGTTTTTATTATGAATATCTATCAATAATCAAAACTGTAAGGCAGCATCACAGTGTGTGAAAACGATAGCACACCAATGAACATGAAATATCACTCAGTACTCCTGTCCCTTTTTAACAATATACTACAGCATAGTTATTTAAAAATCTGTCATCACATTGCTGGCCATTACGTGTTATGCCTGTTGGGGATAGAAATGGAGCTGTCGACAACATTCCATTTGGTATGTCTGATGTGAAAATTGTGTAGAAGGCCAAAAAATGCTTGGACCTGCATATCCTTATACAGCACCTGGTTATTTCAGTGCATGCCCGTTCAGTTTCCACTCTCTAAATGTTAGATGTTCAGAATGTTGTTTTTATTGTCTAAGCAAATGCAGTCTTACCGTCCTGTGCTGTTGCAGTGTGTGCTTGCCCTGTTTGTCACATTAGTGTCCCGAGTCATTTACGTAATTGAAATAAGGTTGAAATAAGGTTGTGTGGTGGTCCTGTGTGTTATATAATCCCCCCATATGTTGTGAATATGCTTGACATGATGTAGCCAGTTTTTCTACAGTCATTATGAGCAGAAAAGGGGAGGTTGATTTTGTTTTTCGTTTGTTTATTTGTTTGTTTTTTCAACGTTGTGTTATTAGGTTGTCTTAACTTCTTGGTAAACGTTGTGCTGTTGATGAGATTCTTGTGCGGTGATGATGCTGTCTGTCGGTAACCCCACGTTAGAGTTTGTGATAAGTTGTCCTTTTGTGACCACGTGAAAAGGTTTAGCGGTGTGCTAAGCTAACGTTGTGTGTGTGTGTATGTGTATGTGTATGTGAACGCGTGAGTGTGAGTGATTAACGCCGCTCTTTGATTTTAAAGCCCACGGAGGCTCCACAGGTGGATGAGTCGGGGGTAAGACACTCTGCCCCCTTCTGGGCCTCGACTATAATTACAACTTACATTCTTTTATCAGGTTTCCGTTGAAATTCTGTTCTTACTACAGTATAACCTCTGATTAACCTCTCCATCCCTTTTTCGGACTTGAGTTCTCACCTTCATCCCTTTGCTTTTGGCTTTGGTTAGGTTTACTTTGGTTCTAATTTTGTTTGGTTATTGGGTTTGCTCTCATGTTTTAAGGTTTCTTGCTGTTTCTTCATTTCGTTTGAACTGTTCTGTTCTTTGTTGTTTAACGAGGAGAAGTGTCACCCAAACGTGGCAGCGAGTGTGTGAGTGTGAGTGTGTGTATGTGTGGGGTCATCAGCCCCCCACGTTTGTAGCGCTGACACTGCTGCATGATGCAGGCCCCATGGGGTCAGGTCGGGTAAGGCCGTGACCTCGGGTTAACCATGGGGTTTGGGGCTCCCAGCAAGGTCGCATGCAGTGACTCTGGGTTGAGAGAGCCATGCTTGTGCCGATGTGTGCAGTTAAGTATGGCAGGTTTCTTTATTCCAGCATGCCCCTCCCTCCTTCTTCCTCCTCCTGTTTAAGGACTGCCTCTAACGCCACAGGTGCCTGGAAGGGCTGCACTTCTGGCCACTTTAAGCCACTGTTTAACACTAAAAAACATGATTTATCCTGGTTAAAAGGATATTTAAAATATAGAATTAAAATGAAACAGGGCTTTGAATTAGACCGGTCTGGTCATCTGCTGCACTTGGATACAACACATTACATCAACTGCAGTCTGTAAGTTTCAGAGCTTAAAATATATCCCTGAATATGCATCAGGCTTGGGTCAGCTCCAGATTTCAAATTTGGGTCCAACTCTCCCCACATTTAATAGATTTTACCCAGCCATCGAAAGGATGATTATGTTTAATCAGTTGGTAAGGTAAGACAAGATAACCCTTTATTAGTCCCACAATTGGAAAAAGCTAGCTCATTTCAATTTAACAGCACAAAAAAGGGGTTAACATGCCTATACACACTTAACTACTTCATAAATAACTTAATTAAAACATTATTTACACTTTTTGTTAGACAACTGATTATATGATATATACATGATATATATATATATACATTTTATATATTATGCTGTAATTTAACTAGTACTTTCTTCGGCTCAGTCTCAGGCCAAAACGTCTCAGGGTGCTTTGGAGTTGTAAACAAAACATCAGGCTGGAGTTTGTTTACTACTTTTGGTAGTAGTTGTATTGATGTAATATATTTTACGCAAGTGCAACTGATGAACACATTGTCAAATCATCTTTATTTATACAGCACATTTAAAACGTCAGCATAAGTGCTGCTTTAATAGTGCTTACTCTAAAGTCCCTTATTTCACTATTCTGTAAAACAGGAGACACTCAGTGAAGTACTGCTGTAGTTTCAGAGACCTATTTATTACTTCTAATTATTGTAATAAGAAATGTTTTGCACTAGATTTCAGAACACAACAAGCCCAAAAAAGCTCACACTCTAATGAGTCTCCAGTGTGCCCTCTGCTGGCCAGACAGCTGCAGCACAGCCAGGTGCTTTGTGATTTTCTGGCTCTCTCCTGTTTTGTGTGCTGACCTTGGCTGCTCCATCCACAGAACACAGAGGACAGTGCCCGCATCTCCATTACATTCTTCCGGCTGTTCAGAGTGATGCGATTGGTCAAATTACTCAGCAGAGGGGAGGGCATTCGTACCCTCTTATGGACCTTCATCAAGTCCTTCCAGGTCAGAAATCCAATCACAGAGACTTACTATATGTAAAGTGACAAGTTGTCATATGTGAGCTCTCCACAGCACATATATATATATATATTAGGGATGCCCCGAATATTCGGCCACTAAAAAATTTCGACTGAAAATGAGGAAAAAATGCATTTTCAATTCAGCCTAAAAAATGTTTTTACGCGACCGCAAACCACAACCGCAACCTGCACCATGCAAAAGATTTATTTAATAATAATCATTTCTTTTGGTGTTTTGGTTTCGGGTTTCGGCCAAGTGTTGCCTCATTGTAGGATTTCGGTTTCGGCAAAAAAAAAAACCCAAAACAAAACATAATTTCGGTACCTCCCAAATATATATACATATATGTACACACACACACACACACATATATATATATTCACCCACAGGAATTATTTGGCACAAAAAAAATGTAAATCAACGTTGTAATGTGAAGGGGCTGTTTGCTTTCTCGCCACTAACCGGTCGAAACGAGGAAGACACGCTGACAGAGACACTCGGGGCGTGTTTTCTGAGCCTGT
>JBBPDH010000130.1:12462272-12484511 GCA_037974565.1 Clupeocharax schoutedeni
CATGGTGTTGACTGAGGGAGAATTACATTCAGCCCTGATTGGCTCTGGATCCAATCAGCACTTTATAATCCTTTTACTCAGAAAATATTTTCATCTCCCTCAACACAGACTGCAGTGTGTGTGTGTGTGTGTGTGTGTGTGTGTGTGTGTGTGTGTGTGTGTGTGTTGGCATGATTCTTCCTCTGACTCACTGTGTGTGTCCTCTTCTTCTCTCATTTATTCTATTCTCTTCTCTAATCTCCTCTGCTCTTTCTGTGTGGAGAAATAGACAGGATTGATTGATTGATTGGCTGATTGACTGATGGACTGATTGATTGATTGATCAGCTGATTGATTGGTGAGTGGGTGGATGGATGGATGGATAAATGAGTGAATGAATGATGGATCGTTCTCCTGCTCTTCCTCCAGGTGATTTATAAGAAGTTCCAGGTTCCGTGTCCGTTTGTGGACTTTTCCAGTAACCGGACGTTGGGTTTGAACATCAGCTCAGGCCATGGCGGTGTCACAGTGACCCCTGAGGATGACCCCTCCTGCACCCCCCGCATGTTCAACATCAAACTCCAGGTGACCTTCACACTGAAAACCACCCCACCTTTAACGACTTTAAAACCCACAGTTTAACAACTGATGTACGTTTTAAAGGACAGTAGTCAGGCGGTGCAAACCTGTGACGCTGCACATTAAAGTCTTAAAGCACTTGACCATACATGCTAATGTGGCAGCAAATTTGCATCATGTTTATCAGGGCCCTCTGGGCATTCTTCTCACTCTGGATTTTCTCGATCTAGAGATTCTCGATTTCCTGGATTTGGATCATCTGAATGTGTGCTAGGCCAAGAGAAGTTTGGAAAACTGCAACACTCTGCAGTTTTAAAGTTCACCGTAGATCGATGAGCTAAATTAGGCAGAGCAGCAGGAGGAGATGGGAAAGAACCGACATTTACTGGCTGGACCTTTTTCTTTCCCTCTGTACCCTTTCTTCTCTCTCTCTCTTTTCTCTTTCTCTCTCCCCCCGCCCTCTCTCTTCTTTCTCATTCTCTCTCATTTCTTTCTATTTTTTGTCTCCTCTCTTTTTTCTCTCACTGTCTCTGTCTCTTCTATCTCTCTCTCTCTCTTTTTGCTCTCTCTCTGTCTCTGTCTCTCTCTCCTCTCTCTCTCTCTCCCTCTCTCTCTCTGTCTGTCTCTGTCTTTTCTCTCTCTCTTCTCTCTCTCTCTTTCTTTGTTTCTTATTTTGAGTTCACCAAGTGCACCCCTGAAGATGTTATTTACTCCACTGTGTGACCCGTCTTTAATACACAACCACAAATCACACACACGTTTGACTTCACATCACACACACCCATGCACACATGCATGCACTCATCTCACATCACTATATTGGTATGTATTTTGGTAAGAGTGTGTTGTTGAACAGTATATCAGTATTAGCATCTCAATAGTGTGTGTGTGTGTGTGTGTGTGTGTGTGTGTGTGTGTGTGTGTGTGTGTGTGTGTAACCCAGACTTGGTTCAGTCTGTTCTCCGGGCCGACCGGACTGGAATCTTTAATCAGCCGAGTGCTGGACCGCCTCCAGATCCGAGCCAACAATTAGTCGCCTAAACAATTATCCCTCTGTGAAGTGCTCCCATCTTTAATGGACTATGAAGTGGTGGGATGGTAGTTAAGGAGGTTGTGGTCGAAGCCTTGGTATCCATGGTGATGAGTCGTGTGTGTGTGGCTGTGGGTGCGTGCATGTTATGTGTGTTGTCCTAAAGGTTTAAGACAGAATGTCTAGATTTTCTAAAAAATAAGAGAAAATAGGTTTTCTTTTACAAAAGGCTATACATATATATGAGTGTGTGTTTACATCAAATTTCCAAAAGATATCAGTATATCAGTATAGCAATTTTATTTGTTTTTTGAACAATTTTGAAATTGTGGAAAACACTTGAAAACAGCATATTATTACCTATGTATTATTATTCCATTCATAAATGTCCTTGTATAATACAAATAAGACATGATTATTGCATATAGATGTCTACATATATAATACTTATGGGGTATGTTATAACATCTAAATGTGTGCGGATATAAATGGGACTATTACATACATACACATATACATACATATACAGGATCCATTATCATTATACTTTACTTCGTATATACTTACTACAGAGTAATAAACGCACATGTGACTCGATGGGCAATATGTTCTGCTTTTGACTAAAAAAGTGTGTGTCTGTGTGTTTCTGTTTGTTTCTGTGTGTGTGTGTGTGTGTGTGTGTGTGTGTGCATGTATTTGCAGACAGCCTACACTATTCCCATCCTGGCCTTTGCGTTCGTGTGCCACCCGGAGGTTCTGCCGATTTACACGGAGCTCCGCAAGTAAGTGACCCGACATCAACCGTCTCCCACTGATCTGAGATCAGACATGACTAGGGGTGTAAAAGTGGGTCAGCCGTAAAGTTTAGAAGGTTAGAATCGATTACAGTTGTTATAATATTTGGAATATTCTGTGAGAAATGCAGGTTCTCAGGCTGGTGGAGTTTTTACTGCTGTGTTCGCAGTTCCTATAGTTACATTAAGAATCGGAGACTTCAGGACGATTTGAATCATTTCTGAAAGAGTCAGGACTAAATGTGTGTGAGATCAGAGGTTTACACCCTTAGTCACGACTCTGGCTGTGACGTGGCAGCAGAGGCGCTGCGTTTGGCTGGTCTGGGGTCAGCTGTGACGATGCTGTGAATGGTGTGCCTCTGCATTGTGCCTGGCTTGTCATTTCGGTCGCCCTCACGCTGCTCAGCGCTGTGAGCTTCATGCAGAATGCGGCGAGCATGTCATGACTCATCTGGAGCCAAAGCAGAACCAAGTTAATCCCAGCGCTGCATATTTCAGTGCCTTCCCTGCTCTAACTTTCTCTACTCAGCCTGTTTAAAAGCTGTTTTTGGGTTTAAGGTGGGCATTTTAGAGGAGAATATTCAACTACAAACATTGAAGCAGGCAGTGAAGCTTTGTGTGATAATCTCTCTCCTTAAGCTTTTAAATCCTGCCATAGAAACTCAGATATTTATGATATTTTTTCATTTTTCCCATTTAAGGTGAAGATTGTCTATAGTACTCTGGTCTTACATCTTTGTTTTATTACATAAACAGACTGTCAACAATGTCAAACAGTAACTAATTGCTTAGTCTTCAAGTGCTTTGTCTTGTTTAAAGGAGAAATCATTTGTAAACATTCCCCTTCAGAGTGGATTTCACAGAGACTTGATTTCTTCAGATGGTCTCCAACACAAATCTAGCCATTTTATTCAGTATCGACCCCCAGTGAAGCTCCAGAGAGAGAGAGAGAGAGAGAGAGTGTGTGTGTGTGTGTGTGTGTGTGTGTGTGTGTGTGTGTGTGTGTAAGATCACATCCCGATATTCTCTGATTTCAGCCCCACCAAGAAAAAGATGCAGCATGTCTCCAACATCTCCATCGCTGTCATGTACATCATGTACTTCTTGGCTGCGCTGTTCGGATACCTGACCTTCTACGGTGAGGCGCCTTGCACAGCCGGACCATTTCACTCCTCCTTTATTCCTTTCTGCTTTTCTTTCTTTCATTAAAAGTGAAAACACGTTGGAAATGGCGAACCAGAGGTAAAACCTGCATGAGGTTTTGGGTTATGCATGAGGTTCCTGATCTCTGCAAGCTCCTCATTTTTATTTCAACACTTTAATTTTTATTACACCTCACTTTCCTGGACGTCCCACCAATAAAACGACTTTGTGAAGTTTTTGTGAATACATGCACAGGTTGTTGTGTACATACACACACCCACACACACACTATCTCTCTCTCTATCTCACTCTCTCTTTCACTATCTTCCCTATCTCTATCTCACTATCTCATTCACTCTCTCTGTCTGTCTCTCTCTCTTTCACACTCTCACTCAGCCTCTCTCTCACACACACACACTCTCCCTTTCTCTCTCACTCTCTGTCTCTCTCTGTCTCTCTCACTCTCTCTCTCTCTCATTCACTCTCTCTGTCTGTCTCTCTCTCTTTCACACTCTCACTCAGCCTCCCACTTCGTGCTTGGACCCCTAATAATAGAAATT
The DNA here is from genome assembly GCA_037974565.1 of Clupeocharax schoutedeni. NCBI lineage: Eukaryota > Metazoa > Chordata > Actinopteri > Characiformes > Alestidae > Clupeocharax > Clupeocharax schoutedeni. Next base: position 12,466,358 of record JBBPDH010000130.1, read on the forward strand.
GTGTAATTTATGTATGTCTGTGTGTTTGCATCATCTACTCATGGAAGCCCAGTATTACATCATAGTTCTCATCAATGTGTACCTGGTTTGGCTCAATAAGTTCTTCAGTAGATTAAATCAGGTGAGCTGCTGGCAGAGGGTCCCTCACCGCTGATAGAAGTGCACAGGACTTTTGTACTTTTGCACAGTAAATATACATACACACTCTTACACATACACATGCTTAGGAATGTTTCTACCACTGACAGAAACCTACATCAACAAAAGCTCACAAAAAAGAGTCCCAAGACTAGAGTACACTCCTGTATATTTTCATTTTCTCTGCATTTATTCTTTCAACTTAGTGGCCCAGTCTGTATTTGTGGAACGTCTCTTTATTACCGTGGGTTATATTATATGTTGTCTAATTAATGACAATTAAAAATAAACAGGTGTAAAATGAATAAACATCGCTCGTGGAAGCAGAAGAGTTTTCAGCCCAGATCCATAGTGATTTTTCATGTCAAGTGTGTTTGATGCTCCCTCTAGTGGGCAGAAGGTGAAATGACACACAGTTACTTTTTAATCTTGCATCCTTCTGAACTGAGTGTTTATGTGAAGCAAACATTAGTGATTGTTGACTCTGACAGTTCTGCTCTTTCTCTACCTGCCTTTGCCTGTGACTGCCTGTTTGTGTGTGTGTGTGTGTGTGTGTAGATAGGGTAGAGCCCGAGTTGCTGCACACCTACAGTAAGATCGACCCATATGACACTCTGATCCTGTGTGTGCGCCTGGCTGTTCTGACCGCCGTCACTCTCACGGTACCCATCGTGCTCTTCCCTGTGAGTGAGCAACATCTCTCTCTCTCTCTCTCTCCGTCTCTCTTCTCTCTTTGTTTATCTCTATCTCCCTTGCTCCGTCTCTCTTTATCTCTCTCTCTCTCTCTCCCTCTATCTCTCTCTCTCTGTTTCTCTCCTTTACACACATACTCACATACCCAAATATAAACACACAAATATTCTCAAACACACACACACACACACTGCTAACACTGTTCAGGAAGCTTTTGAGAAATGAGCCGCACACATCACAGCTCTTATAAAACTTCTTGGCCTACTGTGTACTTCTCAAACAAACACACACAACTGTTCGCCTTGTGGATCTGTTCTAATGAAGCTCATTATGCTCCAGTTTAAAGGGAGCCTGAAGGTCTGTTGTGTTTGTAACACTGTGTTGTGTTGTGCTGTTCTGTGCTGGGCAGGTGAGGAGAGCCATCCAGCAGCTTTTCTTCCCCAATAAAACCTTCTGGTGGCCGAGACACATCGCCATCGCCATCGTCCTCCTCACCGCCATCAACCTGCTGGTCATCTTCGCCCCCAACATCCTCGGCATCTTCGGGGTCATTGGTCAGTTAGAGATTGAAATATTGATGTTGGTGGTTGTTGATTTATGTAGATTTTTCATTTATACTGATGCTGATGTAAAAGGCACATCTTAAAGCTGTTCAAATACACCCTTACAATTATAGTCAATAGAATCGTAACGCTGGTTTAATATGAATTTTGTTAATATTAAATACTGAATTTTGTACATTTTGTAAGTACCTAACACCACTGCCCAGCAGTATACAGCTTTGAAGCATCATTTTCTTAGGTGCCTAAGACTTTTGTACAGTACAGTATTTATTACGTTTTGGGAGAAAAAGGGTTAAAAATTGCTTAAAGGATTTTTTTTTTCTGTGTTATAAGGGAAGATTCACCCAAGAGGGTTCTCCTTTCGATTAGACCATTAAAAACTGGACTAAAGACCAGAAAAACTCTGAATAAGACTCTTCATCCAGTCTGTTTCTCCTAGACAGCTTAACATCAGTACGAGATTTTGACCATCACACTTTTTAAATGCAGCTTCTGTGAAAGAGCCTTCCATCTCAGCCCAATCCCAATTTAAGATCTTAAAATGAGAGACATTTCTCTCTCACTCTTCTTTTCTTCACTCGTCTCCAATAATCAAATTTCCAGATAAAGCAGAATTTTTTATCCTTTCATAAAAGGGTCTGAAATGTGTCTCAGTGATCAAATTCAAGTCTCAACTACCAAAGTCAGATTTGAGCTCCAGAAGGTTGTTAAATGCCAATGAGGACAGCAGAAGAACTTCAGTCTTAAGCTGATTTTTCTTTTGTTTATTTTTCCTCATAAAAAGGGGTTTAGGAGAAACAAGCCAGACTTCAGTAATCACCAAATAAGAAGATGATTCATTTCTGAAAAAGAGAAGCTGCAGAATCTTCCTCTGGGATCTTTCTTGTAGTTCTTTACTAATTCTCCTTTACTGCTAACTATGCTGGTATTTTTGGCAAAAACAGTCTATAATCCAACTCCTGCTGCGCTGAGTGGCAAAGCCTCCCCCCTGCCGAGCACCTTTAATCTACGGAGTGAGCACCGGAGCTCCGAATATAAACCCTCGGACCGTTACGCAACTGAACTTTTTGGACATTTTTATCATATTTTTTTTATGGATGACCTTTGGCCTAATTCTGTTTTGTTCTTTGCCCCCTAATGTGAGTCCAGTCTGTCCGTCTCAGAGAAAAACCCAATGGAGTGCAGTATAATTCAGCATTTCCCCATTTTACCTCGACACTCAGTCATAGGAACTTTACAATTTTCAATCCATTTATAATCATTGCATTTGTTATTAAAATATTGAAGTAATTGTTTGACCAAAATATAATGTGCACGCTGTTCCCAGATGTAGCTGAGACAATTTCTTTAGTTCAAAACTGGAGCTACAAGGCTTAACATTGCTAACACTAGAAATATATAGTCATATATATGTTTTCAATAAAAACATATCCTTAAAAATGTATCCAGACCTGTTCAGACTGCACTGAGCCTTCATTAGGGTGGATTAGACTTACTGGGGCTATTTTTACACAACAGGGTCTGTTTTCACAAATTGCCTCAGGGACAGCAATCCATCTAGAATCAGTTTTTGTGACATCATAAATCTGAGTCAGCCCTTTCTTGCACATGAAAAAAAATCTAAAAAGTTGATAAATTAAGAACCAGTCATCCGTCATGTACCTCTTGCATTAAATGGTTTCTGTATCTTTCAGAGTGTGAAATTCTTCCTTTTAGAAAACCTTACCAATGTTATTTCTTTAAAGTGGTGGTGAAAGGATATATATATATATATATTAGAGGTGAGCATCGATAAATTTTTTTTAACGCCGTTAATCGCATGGAACCTTTGCGTTAACGCCGATAATTAAATCCCCCCCGAAACCCTCCCCCCTCACCGAGCCAGGTTTCAAACTTGCCTGCACTGGCCCAAAATGAAAAACGAAAGTGAAACTCAGTCTGGTCTCAGTCTGAGTCAGTCTGATATTTTTTTATCGCGCGATAAGAACATTAAAAAAAATATCTCCGTTAACGCCGCGATATTTAACGTTGATATTTTAGATAAATGTGCGGTTCATGCAGTTTTGGTCTCTCCTCCAGACTGAGTTTCACTTTCGTTTTCCATTTTGAGCTTTTTTAAAAATGTATATATAAAATTAATATATTATACATATATACATATATATATATATATATATATGTATGCCCACAGGTGTACATTTCTAAAGTAGCTTCTGCAAAGTTGGAGAAAAATTCATGAGAAACTGTATGTGTGTGTTTCCCCACAGGCGCTACATCGGCTCCCTGTCTCATCTTCATCTTCCCGGCCGTTTTCTACATCCGGATTGTTCCCAAAGAAGACGAGCCCATGCGCTCAGGTCCAAAAATCCTGGTGAGAATGGTCACACACCTTCATTTCTAATAAATCTAATTATATTCAATGAAAATGTTCTTGATCTTTTAAAGAAAATAATGTAATGTTGTATGAAAACACTGTAATCTGTAATCACTCTCTCTCACAATTCAATATGCATACATATACATCTCTCTCTCTCTCTCTCTCAGGCCGCCTGTTTCGCCGGGCTGGGTGTTCTGTTTATGATAATGAGCCTGAGCTTCATCATCATTGATTGGACGTCAGGGAGCAGCAATGCGAAGAGTGGGCACTAGGGCCCTCCCCTCCGTGTTTTTGTTTAATAATAGTTGCCGTTATGTGTGTTTATGTGCTGTGTGGTCTGGGGTCGGGGGTCGTGGAGTGTGTGTAATCTCTCAGTCCAGCAGACTCAGGATTTGCAGAAAACTCCCTGAAAGAAACAGGTAAACATTATGCAGCTGTGATGGGCAATGTCTGCCGTCCCACAACTGGAGCCCCAAACTGGCTGAATGGTTTATAATAGTGATGGGTTCGGCTGCTGAAAGAGATTATGCATCCTCACCAAACTGACCCCTAACAGCCAACTCTGTCGTCCTCCTCTGTTTCCAAACATTTGTTTGAACGTGACCTCTTTGACCCCAAGCTGGCACCATGAAAGCAGGGTATTTTTTTATATGGTTGTGGCCTGATTGGACCTCTCCATGCTCCTCCCACAAATATTCTTCCCTACCAGCTGTTGCTAGGTTGGACAAGCTTTATGGAATGTTGGCAAAAAGTCCTATTTAACCAAATGAGAAACTGTAGAGAAACTTAATTTTGTTTTGTACGATATACAGAAACATCGGTGAAATGAGTGAAGCACCCCCTTCAGATTTCTGCCTCCAAATCCATGCCAGTATTTTTGCTGCATAGCTTCACTCGTGAGGATATTTTGCTATCTGTCAAAAATGTATCTCTTGCCATTGATTTCAATAGGAACAATTTGTTTAGACACACTAAAGCAAGACTGTTAGTAAAGCGTTTTTGTTGTTTTTGTTATTGCCAAACGTGTAAATGTGTTTCATGATGGATCTCCAGCAGCTTTCAGCAAGACGTTTTTGATGGATACCAAAATATCTTCCGAATGCAGCTTAGTTTTGGTATATATGTCAAATACATCCAGGAGAAAGTTGTCCTAGTGTAGCTTTAGCCATGCTACATTAGCAAAAAGGGTTCAAAGCGCTATATACATTCCAGTTTGCTTTTATAGTATAACTATTACGTTACTAAAACATTATTTTAGCAATATTTCCATATCTAAATCCACCTGTTAGCTAATCTACCCCTTCACACTGGGAGGGTGATGTTCTTCCTTTGAGATACCACTGGATCTTCTCAAACTGCTGCTAATGCAACAAACAGCTCAACACTCTTGGTGGAGAGTGTTAACTGATAGAACTACCAATGCAAGGGCCACCCGATGCTCCCGGACTGAGTGGCCTCACTGGGAATCAAAGCATCATGACCTCCTGATGGTAGAACCAATGCCCCCAGGTCTAGGCTAATTCATTAGCTTAGCTTAGCCGACTAACAAACAGCTAAATCTGCCTGCTCCAGCGTATCGAGTGGGTTTTTGTCAACGTTCTGCGAATCTAGAAGCAGTTTCGGTGGAAGGATATATTTGGAGCATGGACGTGCCAGTTATCGTGATGGCGGTTGGTGATAAATGAGGGTGCCTGTGGTACGTCAGTCCATTCTAGTGAATATTACTGTCCTCCCTTTCTCTGACCTTTGACATGGCAATAATTTGCGACGGCCGAGGAAGCTCTATGACAGCGCTTGGTCGTGTCGATGCCCATGACCTTTGACCCCGCTCTCTCGGTCAGTTGCCGTTGTAGCGAATAGCGTCTATAGCACAGTCCCCATGTGAGACATATGCAAACTGTACATATACGTCCGTGAGTCGTTTTTATATGTATGGATTTATATATTGTTCATAATTTCTATATCATAAAGTATAAAGGTATATATAAACAATGCCCATATCTGTGTATACATATATATGTGTGTGTGTATATACATATGGGCATGATGTGACAGTGATGTGTTTGCCATTCATCCAGAAGCATATCAGTTACAAACAAAGTTAAATCAGTTCAAATCTACTAGTAAAAAACCCCTGAGAACTAGAGCTGCTTCTTCTGAGGTGTTGATAATCTACTATGAGTCTAAAATGGGAAGCACAGCTTGAAAAGCACAGTAAAATGAAAAATGTTGGTCTGGGGTCAACACTGCCAACCTAATGTAAACAGACCGACCCCAGTCGAGGAGCAGGGTTTGCTGTTGAGTTGTTTCTGAAAATCTGCTGAAAGTAGACAGAGATAACCAAAAAAAGATACAAATTAAAGTCATACAGGGTCGTCTCCGTCACTGGAGGAACATCAGTGAAGGGTGTAAATATTGCGAGAAAGCTGACAGACGCGCAGTAGAGACTTTTCTAGGGGAGTTTAGAGATGTTTACGTCATTGTCACATGGTCACGCTCGTCAAAAAAGGTTGAACCGCGGCCCCTGAAAAATCCTAGTTCAGCATCTACAATACGATACAATTATCTTTTTTTTATTATTATTTATATAAAAGCTAGATTTCTAAAAACAAATGAATTTTCGATCCTGAGCGTTATTTCCTGTTTTCCAGTTTTAAATCTTTTACAGTCTTATTGGACTAAATTGCCACCCCAAAGGTCTCTCAGCACTACAAATCTTATATAACATAATTTTAGGCTCAATCTTGTTGTGGGAGACCAGACATAAATGTGCATACGGTAATTCACGAGGGGTAACGTTCTAAGAGAACCACCGTATGGTGAAAAAACGCGTTGTTGTGTTTTGTGTGAAAACATCCATAAAAAATATATTTATTGCCACAAAAAAGGCGGAGGATATTTGCAGTTTCTGCATTATTGTGGGAATTTCCGCTTAAAACGAGTTCGGTTCTGCATGTGACTTAATTCCACAATGCCTGATCCGCGTAAAACTTGGGGGTTACTGTAATCCTTTTTGCAGACTAAAATTAAGCTAAAATTAAGCTAAATTAAAAGAAAATGCACAAAAATCAATAGAGATGGCACTTTTAGAAAACAAAGGCACTTCGAATCAACCAAAAATGTAATTACTTTAAGGAATGGTACAGACCAGGCCAGACTGTGGAACAGGTTTATTAATCCATAGTTTTGCTTAAAGCGCATAAAAAGCAAATGATAAATTCATGAAGAGTGTAAATTGCATGATTTTTTTTTTAAGAATTCAGAGCTGGGCGATCCTGATCCTGATACCCAGTTCCCGATACTTCTATACGTTTCTCAATATTGTCTTAAAATGACAGACAAGAGTGTTTTTATTGACCACAACAAAATAAATGACCAATCATTATATTTATAGAATGTAATTTAGACAACCAATCAGCTGTCCAGATTTGGCTCTATTAATCCAATTGGCTCCTGGATGCCAGTTAGCCTACATAGATGATAAAATTGGTATTGAAAGGGGTCAAATTCAGATCCACAGCTCCACTTCAGGCCTGTTCTGGATGAATGCGAGCATCTGACGATGACTGAACCAGTAGTTCTAGCACTTTCTGCTGTAAAGCACAATTTAGAGCCATTAAAACACTAAAACTGCTCTAGAGACCAAGTATAATCTCTGATCAACTGATGAATTCATATATTTTATAGACAAGAGTTATATGGCCTTCGTACTACTAATTGTAAAATGTCAAACGAGTGTGTGTGTGTGTGTGTGTGTGTGTGTGTTCGTGTGTGTGTGTGTGCAAACTCAACGAGTCAGTAATGCATTTATATGGATGTTGAATGTTTTAACCTCAGTGACAGCTACCTTTTCTAAAGCAGACAAGTTTAAGGTGTGTGTGTGTGTGTGTATGCGTGTGTGTATGTGTGTGTGTGTATGTGTGTGGGGTGGACTCCATCTTGTGGAAGTGTAGTAGAACTCAATCAGTGGATGTACTGTGAGTAACATGCAGTATCTTTAAACAAGAAATATATGTGTATTTAATTTGTGGTACTTTGTCACTCGTTCTGTGAAGTGTTCAGTGGACAGATCGGTGTGTGTGTGTGTGTGTGTGTGTGTGTGACTGGTTTCTCCTAATGTCTCTGCTCAGTGGTTTAAAAGGCCCTGTTGCTGCTGCTGTTGGAGACTCAGAGACAGAAACACACTGTAAAGTCAGACTCTGCTGAGACACCAGGGTCACACACACTTCGGTTCATCAGATCAGAGTCACTGTTTTAACAAAGTAACACCAGCCTTCTCACAGTTACATGAATAAAATCATCCTAATACATCTGGAGCACTAGCATCTGAGCATCGCAGGACGTCAAACTCCAGTTCAGCAACTAAAATCAAAGATTTCCGCGAGAAAGTGGGAAGTGTGATTGCGTGTTTGTATTAAAAAGTAGTCTGTTAAAAAAGAAAGAATCCTGATTCTCTTCATTCAGCTTTGCGATTTTCCACTGGACCACAGAAAAGGGGTGCAGGCAACCGCGCTTGCTTGAAAAAAGCACATAGCACATTCACCGGCGGATTTGTGAAATCGCACCACGTCAAAGAGTGAATTAAACAAAATAAAAGATGACATGTAGTGCATTTCACTTCTGAAATAAATCTCTATTATTTTATCCTAAATCTTTAAATTAGTATTACTTCTAAGAATTGCACAGATCGATCGCTAAAAACAGCAAAAAGTCTGAAAAAAAGTGAAACTAGATTTCTAAACACAAATACACTTCTGATTCTGAGCTGATTCCATTATTTCCATATTATTACAGGTTAGATGGTCATCTTAGTCCAAATGGCTTCAACAACCTGATGCTAATCAGTTTAATGAATGCCCTTAAGTGTGTCATTTAGAATATTTATATTTACTTTATATATACGTTTCTGTATATCAGCCAACACCAGTAATATTAAAGGGATTCTGACCTTTTGAATGGAAGTGTGGCACCAATTTCAACCATTTTCAACCAAAAAAGTGGTGCAGTGACACTTGATTGAGACTTTAAGGTTCTCATACACTCTACAGGACATTTTCATGTTTTGTGATGCGTGTGAAGCACAAAATTTCCCAGCTCTTCATGTCTATATATGAGTTACAGCACTGTGTGTGTGTGTGTGTGTGTGTGTGTGTGTGTGTATGTATGTATGTATGTGTGTTATGTGCCAGTTATCAGAGTATTGCCAGTATTTTTCATGTTCTCAGTAGACGACGTGAGGGCCAAGGCCTGTCCTGTTTTTCCTAACATGACAAAAAATTAAAAGTCCATTTTAAGGAACGAGTGGTGTGATGATGAACAGAGTTTTGCTTCCATTTAATTGTATTTTTAGATCTATGTCTATTTTTCCACTAAACAGGAACAGGATGTGGACTTGATGATGAAGACACTTTTTCTAACCATAGTCAGACTGAACTGTGGGTCATTTTACTCATAATTTCTAATATCAACATTTAAAGCACATACTACTGACCTTAAGAGCCTTCAGTAGAAACGTGGGCAGGTTTTTCCCCCCAAACACTAAAATATTGTTGACATACTGCAGTCCAAACCTGACAAACGGTAACAAAAAATGTCTAAAATTGTGGGTTTTCAACTGTTTTTGTCTGTCACTACAAATACTCTTAGTAATCAAGACAGATGGTAAAACTATAAATACGAAATACATAACAGGCTAAAAAGCCTCACACTGAAATCAAAACTGATGTCTTTTTAGGTATTTAATATGTGTCATATCATTGAACAGAGTGCATTCTTGTTTTTCTGTAATTTTTCATCAAAAAGTATTGACTTCTGCCTCTAAAACAGTGGAATAACTCTCCCTGTTTGCCATTTTAATTCTTGGTTGAGTGAACTGTGTGGTGATAAATGGATCCAGGCATTTTATTCACCCCCAGTGAAGTTCCACATGTCTGAGTGTTCATATGGATGTTGCTGATGGTGGAATAAAAAATCTGAACTAAATCAGGGACTATTTTGCCTCACAACGCCCTGCATATATCCCTCCAACATGAATGGGTTTAGTTTTAGGAACAAAATCTTCTAAAACTCTGGCTGAACAACGTCTCGGACACCAGGCAGCACGACCACAACCATTTGATGGAATAACTTTCTGTGAGGAGCTTCTAGAGGCAGATGTCTGGTTCCGTTCACCTCCTCTGTGAACAATTCTGACTCAGTGAGCTTCTCGAAAATAGAGCTCCCCTCTGAAACACTCTGATTACATCTTAAACACTTCATTATAGAGGGAGGTTTAAAAACGTAGTTACATTTTTGAAAAACTTGAGTTTGACACGAAGCTCTAATTCCACTATTGACAAAAAGTGTTAAAATGGTGATAGCAAAGACATTATTTTATACCATTTTTGAGAGTGTTTTGGTTTTTAATGTACTAATAATAATAATAATAAAACAGGTTTAGGCAGGTTTGGGTGAGAAAAATCTGCTACACTTCATTCACGCAGTATCCGGCGGGGCAGCAAAGGGAGCCGTTTTAAACCAGTGTGCTCTAACCAGTAGTTCATCTGTGTTTTTCCCTCCTGACCTGATAAACGTTCGCGACCGACAGCGTTTAAACATGTAAATAAGCATAAATCATTTATATCCCACGTACACATCTAGTTTGTATATTGTAAATAGAGGGCGGAGGTTTAGTCTGATGATTATAACAGTGTAATAATTTTTAAAAGTGCTTTTTTGGGGAGAAAAGCCAGTTAAATGTATATTATTTTTCTTTATTCTCCATATATTGAGTACATGGCTGGCAGTTATTGTACTGTAAACAATGTTGCAATAAAAAACAACAAAAAAAAGTCGACACTCGGTTTCCTCATTGTCTCCATGAATGTTATTAGAGTTTGGCGTCTGACTGCTGCAGTAACTCTGATTCTGAAAGACTTGCGTCAGTGAACTTTAATTCAATAGACTGTTTTTTTATTTTTAATGAATGCAATACATTATCTTATTATATTTAGACACGTGTGAAAACCTCAGCAGCACCACTGTGAAGAACACGGTTGGTGTTTCTAATAAAATGGCCAGTACTTCTAAGTACAGGGTGTTTTTTAAAAAAGTGAAAGATGAAGCTGTTTTGAATAAAGTGGCCAGTGAGTGGAACTGTCGTTTCAAATGAAGAGGCCAGGGAGCACAAATAACCTATGTTTACATTAACCAGCTCTGCGCTGCAATTCATCACACATGCACAGTCGGTTATGAAGTATTGTCTGTTTATTCGTGTGAACACTGGGGGGCAGTATGGGACAGCTAATGTTTTTCTCCCTTCGTTACCCCAGAAAGCATGTGCCCTTATAATAACACTCCAGACCCATTCACTAACTTAACAAATGTACTGTAAACCAATCAAGAAGAAAGGAAAAACCTATATACGTTGAATAGGTCATGTGATCAAGCAAAAGGACAAAAGGATGAAAAAAGGAATGAAATACATTTTATTGACATGTAACTGTTTATATGCAGTAGGCTACTGCCAAAGCGATGCCGAAACGGCTTGTTATAATATGACAAGCAGTATAATCAGGGATTGACATAACTGGTACGCAAGCCCGAATAGACGTCAGGGGTACGTCTTCACAGCGCAAATGCGTACAAAAAAAAGTGCGTAAAAAGAAAACAAAAATATGAACGCAATGGAGAAACAAGCAATAATGCAATAATTTTGCAATAATACGTAATAATAATCAACAAACCTTTTATATAACCAAAACCAGTTAATATAAATGTAGGTACATTATATGGACAAAAATATTGGGACACCTGTTTTTCAGAGTTTGGGCTAGGCCCCTTACTTCCGGTGAGGGCCAATCTTAATGATTCTGCAGAGCAAGACATTTTGCAGGCTTCCAGCTTTGTGGACCCAGTTTGGGGAAGAACCTTTTCTATTCTAGCATGACTGTGCCCCACTGCAAAAAATATGTCCATAAAGACATGGTTGGATAGGTTCAGCGTAGAAAAACTTGACTGGCCCATACAGAGCCCTGGCCTCAACCCCATCCAACACCGTTGGAATGAAGTGTCCATATAGTGTGTTTGACTTGTTAGTAGTAGCATTGATTGCATAGAGACTACATTCCCCATGAGCACGCATACTCTACAAGGTGGGCGGGGCTCAGAGACCTCTCTGTGGCTGTGAGGAACTTCTCAGCTATTCGGGTGTGGCGGGTCCAGCGGCGGAGAGGAGAAAATCAGAGCGCGGCACCCTGCCTTGGTAACGGCGCACTGGAGGAGGACTTTTCGGACACCACTGTACACCAGAGAGGCGTGGAGAAGGAAACGGGACTGAAAAATCCAGACGGCGTGGTATTTTTCCCTAAAAGCTTCCATCTTTTCTTGGGTTGTCTATTGAGGTGCGTGCGCGCGAGCCAGCGGACCGTTTAAAACAAATCTTCTTTTCTCAACTTTTTGTGGTCGTTTTTTGGGCGTAACTGGCTGCTTTCTCCTGAAGCATTTTTTCATTCTCCGAGTGATGTTAAACGACTTGCTGTCTTGGCAATAGGATCTTTAGGTATACAACATTGGCTGAATTTTGTGTTTTTGTTCAAGTTTCGCGTCGAGTTTGAGGGATTGTTTTGCTAACGCTAACGCTAGCGTTGAAACACTTGTAACGGTCACCTTTTTATTTTTAGGCTGTTTTTTTATTTCTGTAACGTTCAGGAGTTTAAAAAGTAGGCTAACTTTATTGGCGAAAAGGGAAGTCGGGTCACTCAAAGCGACCAGTAATAGCGAGTAAAAGAGGATAAAATCCTCATTTTTTCTCTGTGAGCTATCTTCTCCACCCTCCGGCGCCCTGAAGCGAGCACTCATGGGCTGTACGGTCAGTCAGGAGGACAAAGCGGCGGCCGAGAGGTCCAGGGGTATCGATAAAACCCTCCGGGAGGACGGAGAGAAGGCTGCGAAAGAAGTCAAACTTCTTCTGCTGGGTAAGATACTTCTCATTCGTCCATCTAACAGAGGTACACCATATGGACAAAAGTATTAGGACGCCTAGTCGTTTCTCCAACATGGGTCTTTCATCATATTACATTCAAACACATAGACGTTAATATGAAAGGTGCCCCCCATTTACAGCTATACCAACGTCCACGATTCTTGAAAGGCTTTCTACAAGATTTTTCTGTGGGAGTGTGTGCCCATTTATTCTGTAGAGCATGTGTGAGGTCAGGCACTTATGCTGGACGAGAAGGTCTGTCTCACAATCTCGGTTCTAGTTCCTCCCAGATGTGTTGGATGGTATTGAGGTTAGGAGGTTGAGGTGTCTTCCAAACCGAACTCGTCCAGCCATGTTATTATGAACTTTGCTTTGTGCCCTGGGGCACAGTCATTCTGGAATAGTTAAGAGCCTTCTCCCAACTCGAAGCATGGTGTTGTCCAAAATGTCTTTGGAAGTAATGGACCACCTGAATTCAACACTTAAGATACGTCCCAATACTTTTGTCTATATAGTCTAACTCATGAGTAATGTAGTGAAAACCTTTGCTCTTGTTTAACTCTGGCGTTTAAACATGTGGGTCCACTCAGTTACAGAGGTGTTTATAAAGCCGTTGGCATTTGCTCAGTTCACGTTACGTATTTGTGTTCCGGCAGTACTGTGCAAAAGTACTGAGCCACCCTTTGCTTTGAATTGCCTTGTTTGTGCAAAAATAATTTATGCCTTTTGACATGTTGAGTAAATTAAACTCAAAAATAGAAATGAAAATACAACGTGTTTAGATGAAGAAGGCCCAACCACTCCACATTCAGCACCACCAGTATACTGATCACTGCCTGATCATCTGGAATCATCTGGAATCATCTGCACCTGTTTCTTCTCTGATTCAGGACTTAAGTTTGAATGATCCATATGTAGTTCACTGTGTGTCTTAAACAAAAAGCAGGTGACTGTCTTGGAAAGTTCTTCAGGAAGCCTGGAGAACTGTTCAAAACTACATTAAAAAAACAAATAAGCCTGATGCATTGGAAGCAAAGTGTGAAGAAACAAAGGGTGACAAGACATCTGTAAAGTATTGCATATTTTTGAGAGGAAAGATTTTTACACATCAGCATATGCATCATTCACAGTTAGTGATTAATTCCCTATTTTGCTTTTAATTCTCTGTGCTGACACCACTCACTTTGAGGTTTTAAGTCAGATCTTCCACTTCCAGCCACTTCGTTTTCTGACAACTGAAGGATGTCTCAAGTTTTCCTCGTTTTGAGCTGTCTTTATTTTTTATTTTTTTGTGAAGGTACTTGTATTGTGCAGCAGTCAGTTCACTGAAAGTTTTCACTGTAATATTTGGTTTAGGCATCTTCATCCACCCTCAAACTATTAGATCGCTCATTTAGACACTGTTAATGACATGTTAATTATTAGTTCGTTAAAACTGGATCAAGCATAGTGGAAGAAAGCAGAAACAGAGCAACCGGTCATTATATTTGTAATTATAAACTGAGGGGTTTTATTAGCTGCATTTATTAAGTTGCTGTCTTGCTGAATGTTTCTGTGATGCCAATAATGTGGTTTTATTAGACTGTGCCACATTTCATTTCTTATCTCCTCTTCTTTGGTTATTTTTAACACACTGTGTAAGAGTAAGACTGGTATGAAGTTCACCTATGATTTGGATACTAGATCACATCGTGGATACGGTGATGAGCTCTAAGTGACACATTCATAACTCCACCCCCAAGACAGCTTAAATAATATTGATAATCTCAAAACAAAGTAATTCCAACATTTACTCAACTATTTACAGCTTAGGCAAAGATTATTACTGTAAGAGGCTTTTTTCACTGTTCTGTTGAATAAATCACACTACGTTCAGAATGAAACTAAAGCACATGTCTAATAGTAATAATTTTTGTTTGATTAGATCCTACCCCCCCCTCTCTATCTCTCTCTGTCTGTGTCTCTCAATGACTCTCTCCTTCTCTAGCCCTCTCTCTCACCCACCCTCCCTCATATTCTCTTCCTAACTCTTTCTATCCCTCACACACTCGCACGCACATTCTCTGTGTCATGATCTCTTTAAAAGGGAGTGAACGGCACGACAGAAATAGGGATTTTTCCATTGGCTCAGTCGATTGCAGCACGTCTGCCTTTGTGTCATCTGGGGGAATATTTTGACAGGGTTTACTGGCACTACTCCACCACGTCCCCTGAGCAGCACTGTGTTTGGGTCACACCACGGGTGCACTTTGCTCTCCTTCACCTCCCTGTTTTGACATAAACTGAGGTTTTTGTGTGTTTGTGTTGGGATGGAGCTCTTTCAGCAGGCCTGGCTCTGAGCCTGAGCCTCCAGAAAATGTGGAAACTAAAACTTGGCGGAAGCCGTGTGTTGTAATGGTCTGCTTCTTCTGCTGAACTTACGTGTTTGGTGTGATTGAGTACTGGCAGGCAGCGTGGTTTGCTGAGTGCGAGTTCTTTCTCGCATTTTATTTTGTCTTTAATGAATTAAGCCATCACAGTAATTGAACTCTGAAGTAAAATATTATGACAGGAGGCCTGAGGGGAAATGCAGCAAAGCTGGTTCATCAGTTAGTGACTGAACAGGTTCAAATTTATGCACTTTTGAGCTGATTACTGAGTAACATTGTCGGCACAGTAGTTAAATGGAGCCCAAAACTGAGTTTGTATCTTAGAGGTACACACCCTTGGACTTTTACACCAAACAAAAATGCCAGTTCATAACACTGTTCAAATTAAGGCATTATAGCCGATTGGCCATTATTATGATACACTATATATATTTTGAAAATATATTGGAATGGACTAAACAGCCTGTGATGCCAATTCAAAAGACATAGAGCATGCAATAGTTTAAATATTGTGCTCAGATCTCTGGTGTGGTATGGTGTTTTGTCAAATTCCTATGAAATCCAGTTTTTTAAAATATCGATGATAAACTTATTTCTTACTAAAGACTTTCAAAATAGGTGCTGAAGTCCAGTATAGCATAAAACCTAAAATGTGTGTAATGTTATATCTCTATTATATTTTGCATGTTTCGAGTCGCTGCCTCTTCTCACCGCCAGGTAATGTCAAATAAAAGCTGTTAACCATTTTGCATAGCTGTGTTTGTTCCCTAAACAGGAGCAGCTCGGATTTCAGTTGCATTCGCTAAAAGCCCCTGGGGGCTTGCGTTGATTACCTCGTGCGGCGAAACTCTGAGGAGTTTCCTCCCACCCCGCCAGTCCTCAGCGTCTGCAGTCGATTGCTGCCATTTGGGACGTGTGGCGATCTTAATGAACGTCTTCTATAATAGCAGGGCAGATAAGTGTCCATCAGCTGCAGAATTTGAGTCACTGTCTCAGGAGGATGTGGCATGACGCACGGCCAAGACAAGTTTTATCATTAGTGGCTTTGCTGACTGGTGGAATCTGCTGGTTGCCCTCTGTAGTTATTCCTGCTTCACCAGGCTCCAGAAGACATTACTCAGACAAGCATTCAGGGTGAGGAGTGAAAAGCAACACTTTCACACCGTAACCATTAGAGTTCTGAGGGTATTTTTTTTCCATAATCGGAAGTAAGGCTGTCTCAGCCGGACTTTATGAATTTACTTAACTCTATCTGCTCTGATTCAGAACAGTCAAAAGTACCCCTTACGCGAGCCCCCATTTCATCACACCCACAACACCTTCCAAACACCTTCAGCTGAACGCTTCTTTTAATCATTCAATTGACAGTGATTTTAATTACTTTCTAATCATTCAATGGTTCTGTACAACATAAGATCATGAAACAAAGCTTTGTGTGACATTTGGGCTGTCGACCCAAATGCACAGGAGCTCCAAATAAGGTTGTTGAAGTAAATTTTCTAATCTTTTAATGAAGTCCCACAGTCGGCGTCAAATGCTTCTGAATATTGGTGAGTGCAAAAACCTCCTTCCTACCACTATTTCCTGATATTAGGCCTGTTTTCATTGTCTCAACGGACAATTGCGTATGTGTCTCTTCAACTTGAGTCATAAGAGTCACCACTGACAACACATAATGAAAGTTTTGAAAGGATTAAGGTGTTGGATTTGGTGTCCCAGATACATGCATCATAACTTAATAGCAGGGAGCTCTAATGCTCTCATCATGCAGCATCATTGATCAGGCGTAGACGTCATTGCTCAGCTCTAAGAGTCCAGGCTGAGATACTCCCAACTTTATTTAAAAAAAAAAAAACACGTAATTTCTGTCTGCTATGTCTATAGGGTCCCTTACCACAGACAATACTATCACTGTTTAAAACGTCTCACAAAAAAGCCTTGGTTATAAATATATTTAAAGTCCCTACCTGGGCTTTCTGTTATTTTCTAATTACATTGAAACAAATTTTTTCCTCTGTGGTAGTTGTCTGTACACCACAGGTGCAGAAAACAAAGATTTAAGTGGGAAAAATGCTGGAGTGTCCCCTGCATGTTGGCTTCTGTTATGGATATGTTTCAGCATGTTTTTAGTTCTTTACTAGAGCAGAAATGGCCGTATGCTTCACTTGCAACAGATAGAGGTTGGAAAATGTCTTCTGTGGTCCAGTCAGTGGAAATTTGGCACTGGTTTCATACACATACGAGAGCTCCCCGCTATAAGACAGCATTTTGAGCAAAGCCTGTGAATACGACATGTCTCTTTTCTCTTCTATCCCACGCCGGGTGGACCCAGAGGGAGCCCCATGTGAGCAGTGGACGTGTGAGGAGCTTTAGTTGCTGTTTTTAGCTCTTGGCTAGTCACTGGAGAAGATGGATTTATTTTTTCTTCAGAAATGTGATAATGAAGCTCAAAGTAGATAAAATGCAAATTGCAACATTTTCATACCGATGCAAAATCTAGACATAAACATATGTAATATGCACGGGAGCTCTACTTTTTGACCTTAACATCCAGAGTTAACTGCGGAGTTAACAGTACATTTTAAGAATATTCCAGTGTTTCTCGATCCATCAAGAAGTGGTAGTAAAGACTGAAACCCAGCTGCACATAAACGGTACTGTGCAAAATTACTAGGCTTCTTTGGAAATTGTTTAAAGCAATTAATGTGAGCAGAGAAGGACTTTCTGACAGCAAATACACAAGTTAACATTAGAATGAATGTAAGCAAACAAGAAAGCATAGAAATAACTATTATTCTATAATATAAAAATTTGTTTTGTTTGTTAAAGTGGTTGAAGTTTTGTGAGCTTTTTTAAAAGAACACAGGTTTGGTGCCAGATTCCCCCATTGTCTGGATTTCTGAAAATGATTTAATGAAGGACCACATACACACAACATACACATGTTCAATCTTTTATATAAAAAAATGACAAGATAATTTGAACTGTTCATTTGATACTAGGGGTGTGACGAGACGCTTTTCCCACGAGACGAGATGAGACACGAGACTGG
>JBBPDH010000130.1:12497752-12512029 GCA_037974565.1 Clupeocharax schoutedeni
ATGTTTGGGCTGTGTTTTGATGGATTGTAGCAATTTTCAGAATAAAAAAGGTGCATTTTCTGAGAAATGTGCATGTGTTTATTTTCGCACAATGCAAATCTTAATTAAAAAAATGTGCACTATTTTAAGAAAAATCCTTGTGTGGGCACATTTTGTGTGGGCACAATCTCTATGTGACTCACACGTGTTGGATAGAAAATTAAGGAATTCTGAGGATGGTCCAACAATGCTAATGAAGCCATGACTCTATTGCATAAAAAAAACTCTGCATGATACTGCTGGGTTCAGACATGTCCTGGTAAAGCACAGGAAGTTGGGTCCCTAATTTCACTCTGGAACCTAACTCTGGCCCTGAGATCATCAAGCTTGTTCTCGATGGACTGAACGTTGACTTGTAGGATGCTTGACATGGGATGTTATGAGCATGAGCCCACAGCCTGTTCCTGATGCTGGCTCATTTCCCTCGGGGGCATCGTTTGGGTCGCATCCTTTGTTCTCCCTCAGGATCTCCTTCGGCCAGGTAGGATCCGGGGTCACAAACACAGATAAGTTTGCATATTGTACACCAATAGAAACAAGAGAATTTCGATCATATCTAATGTTTTTGCCAGGTTGACCGAATACAAAAACAGACAGAGAGAAAGATAAACAACAAAAATAATCCAAAAGAATGAGAGCAGGGTCGGAGCTTTCAGCACTGTAGCCGACCACACTGGCGCCAGAAGTCAATATCACTCCTAAATCTGGACACTGGTGGATGCTGGTTGGGTGGTGAATGCTTGGTCTAAAGTGTTTAGAGTTCAATACATTGAATACATCAGGTAAAAAGAAATGTAAAATGTAAGGAGTCGTATCAGCCACAAGAGGGCACACTTTAACAAGCTTTCCCTTTCACATTAGTCCTGTGCTTCTGTAAGAACCTTCTGATTGAAAGTAAATGCATATTTTTTTTTACATTTAATATATATATTAAAGCAAGGAATTCTGTTGGAAATGATTTGTAAATCCACAATGAATCATTGCATGGGTGTGAAAGAGGAGTTCACAATTCCATAACAGACAGTTAAGTTAAATGGGATTTCATATTTTTAGCATCTATTATTCATCATATTACACATGCTTAAATATCATCACTGACTAAGAAAAAACATGTATCCATGTTTACTGGATTAAAACACTCCACAATTACTACTGCAAAAACTACACACACTGCAGATTAATACTGAATGTGAATCATTCCATGCTTATTGCTGTTGGACTAAAAACTATACATACTGATTCAAACAACCTCACAATGATTGGGCAAGAATATATCCATACTATAAAAACTACACAAACTGCCAATTCAAACTGGATTAAAACCACTCCACAATTATTAGTCAGACTGTAAAAACTACACACTGCAGATTCATACTGGATTGAAATCACTACACAATTAATACTGTAGAATTTCTGTGAAGACTCTAAAAACAACACACACTGTAGATTCTTAATGCAGTAACACACCCCTACAATTAACACTGTAGATTCATACAGGATTTAAATATCTCATCAGTACTGTACCACACACTACACACACAGGATTTTACGCTGTCTGCTCATCATGTCTGGGTGTGTCTCTTGTTTATTATGAAATGAAGCTGCTTTGAACCATCACTGATGAGTGTTGCTTCTCGCATCACCTCTGATTGCCTGGTTAGCCTTATTAACCTAAGCTTTATCCACATGAGCGTCAGTCCCAGGCCTGAGGTCTCGCTGACATCATTACACACTGCGTCACTGAGAGTGTGTGTGTGAGTCAGAGAGAGAAAAATCGACGCTCTGCACCTGCTGATCATACAGCTCCCCTCTGTGCTCAGTGATAACTGTCAGAGTGAGAGGATGATGTCTCTTACTTGCTGAACGTTTTAATGAAAGTCTAATCCTCTTCAAGCTCAGCTCTTCAGTATGCTCTGTACTGTCCAAAAGTTTGCATCCATTTTCATTTTTTGGCAGAGGCTTTTATCCAAAGGAATCAACCCCCACTCTCCTGGTTGGAGAGCAGAGACATTACCCTCTACACCAACCAACTACTTACACCTGCTCATTGTATTGGGCATGGTAACTTAAGGCTCCTGTATGGTTCCTCTAAAAATTCCCAAAAAAATATCACTACAGTTTTGTAGTTTCAAAGAAAACTTAACTTGGGGTTTTAGTTTAAATATTAGACTGATGACAGATAGAATGGTCATTCTACCTCAATTCTAAATTTTAGGAATTTTAGGAATGGCAGAAATTATGGAATTTTAAATATGAAAGATTTCATGCAAATGTAATAGGTTTCACACTCATACACTAGTAGAGTTAGAGTTATATATTAATGACAAGGAGGTTGAAGGCATTGTCAAACATCAAGGGTTATGAACTACTGACAGAGTGATTTTTGATTTGTCTATCATGGTGCTAGTTCATTTTTACTGCACTCCAAAAACTGGACTCAACATCTATCCTTTTACCACAGTAATCATCCAGCACATGCTCTATTTTCTCACAGATAAGTGAAACAGCGCCCCCCTCTGGTCACAGCGTTACTATAATGGCTGGCTAACGTCAGCTTATTGAAGGTAAGAAAGTCTCCAAAAAAGAACAGGGGGTATTCATTAAAAAATGTTAAAGCATTTGTTCAGCTTTGACATTTTGCATGGTTGCATGAAATAATGTAATTAAAGAAGAATTTTCTTTATTTCATGAGAATTCTTTGCCGAATCTGCCCTGAACACACACAAAAGTCTGGATCAGTTTATTTGTTTTAATGCCTTGGTTATTACTGTCAAACAGATGGAACTCAGAAGAACATTTAGAGCTGAGGCCTTGGAGCCTCAGGCTTATCAACACCCCAACTTATGAATTTGAAATTTGAAATGTAGAAATTTAGAACATTTTAAAGTATTTGAAAACAGTTTTGAAATGTTGCAAGATTGCATGAAATACTGGAATTATAGAAGTATTTTCTTGGGTTATTTTTTTCCAAAAATGGGAATCTTCAATAAAACAGCAGCATGGTTCCCAACACCCCACTTCCCCAAAACACACATGCACAATTTTACTTTATTATTTATTCATTTTTATGTCTTGTTTATTACCATCAAACAGATGTAACTCAGAGAAATACAGAGGTTCAAGGTGAGAAAGACCAGAGCTCAGTCAGAGCCCAAACATCCACAAACAACCACGGCATCAAGAACACGAGAGTCGGAGGGGGAAAATCAACAGACGACTAACAGGGAAATGCAAATGTTTTGCGCTAAAAAAAGCATTGCTTTGAATCATATTGACACAGTATTTCATCATGGTCTAGGTACATGGTACATGTGTTCCGTGTTGCGTAAAAATCTTCATTATCAGACACATATATGTAAAAATTACTTTAATCGGAACCCTCCTAGGTTTGAGCGTAAAAGGAAAAGGTAGAGAAATGACAGTGTAATGTATTACTTCATTAAAGTCTCAGATTCTGGTCTTCAAAGAAACAGGCGAGACTGGAGTTCATAAGACAATACATTAATTATTACATCACAGAAACAGAACAATGTCTTCTATGCACTTTCTATGTAAAAAAAACGTACAGTAAGCTTCTCTTAATTAAACCCAGGAATATATTGCCCCCTTCAGGCCTTTGCGATCAAGTCTCAATAGGCTGCTACGTATCTAATCTCAGCGAGGTTTTGGCAGTTTTAGTCACTAAAACATGGCCTTATTTCACCTAGCCGTTGCTAAAAGCTCCTGCTTCCACTCCACCAATGATATCCACGTACTGTTAACCTGTCAAATGTAAAAAAAAAAAGTTTAAATATAAAAATCTAAAGAGTAATTGCCATTAATGTGCATTTTAACATCAGCAGTTGGAAGTTATTAAAATGTTGTTAAATTGTTAAATTAATAGGTCCAAAACCAGTGTGACGATAGACTTGTACTCCCCTGACTGTAGGTCCCCTGACTGATTGCAATGGCTACTGACTAGCAACCCCTACAGGATGCCTCTTGTTGCTGTGTGGCTGAGTAAAATAACACAGGTCAGATCGGTAGGTGGGCAGGCCGAAGGCATGGTGAAACTCTATCATAGACAGGCCATTTAAACAGAGAACGCCCACACCAGGAAGTGGACAGCAGTGTCGCACACACTCCAGCTACCAACAGGAACAGGCGTCACAGTGTCGCCGTAGGTAAAACTATTGCTCAGGTTTGGGCCGAAACATTCACACTCCCTCAGCCTCACCTCACCATATGTCTTGGGGGGGCTGCTCACAGAAGAGCTGGAGAGGGAGTTTTTCCGGATAATACATGGAAATACAGTGCAAAAATAAAAATGTTATCCAGTAAACAAACAAATAAATAAGTAAATAAATAAACAAACTGAAATGTGAATTTTGAGGTTGTGTAATATTTTCACTTGTACAAAATTAACAAAATTCCACGAGGGATGTTTAAACCTTTGCACACAACTGCATACAGAAAACCAGGTAGAAAGTGTAAAAATAATAAATTAAGAACATCTTTAAATGTTCCCCCAAGAGAGCCATGTGTCCTGTGGCTGCTAGTTTTCTTCTTCTCAGCTTGACCCACATTCCTCTCTTTTAGCCCATCAGAAACCCACTGTGGAGCATTGGAAAAAACAGCAAACTCATAGAGATAACAACAGGCATCTTATTATTGGTAATGAATGTTTAATAAAACTGGAGTCGAGACCTTTAATGCATAGTAGCTAAAGTGACTGGACGTGGATTACATATAAACTAACCAGGTAAAAGAACCACAGTATGTCGTGGAACAGGGCCCTAAGAAACCTATGCAAAATATCCACAGTGTGTCGCTTTCATGTGGACTCAACATTGTGCTGAAACCTCACCAAAGACCAAGTTTCTTAAGGCTACCCTTCATGACAGCTGATATAGCCTTATGAACATTGGTCCTCAATGAAAAATGACCAACATCCTCATCTAACTAAAAAATATAATGCTTAGTGAACACAGATGTTTTTTTCATACATTATGAAAATGACCGGTTCTAAGAAAAGTTTACATTAGCCTAGCTAAGTGGCTAGCGTACATATCCATGCTGAATGTGTATATCACTAGATAATCAGATCCCTTTTCACCCTACCACAAGTAAAAATGCAAATAGCAGCCTAAAAATGGTGTGTAGCATGTGTTGGATTGGTGTGTAGATGCAAGTTGTTGGACCAGGAGGGCCAAATTCTCTATGTAAGGCCAATAAATTGGACATCTTTCTCAACACACAGATCACCAGGACATGTATGAAATAAACAGCAAATCTCAAAAAGCATGCTGTTTTTGGCTACGTCTGTAAAGGCTCATATTTACAGAAACTTTACAATACCACACTCTCCTGAGCATCGGCATGACCGTCAACCAAACTAGGCCAGATCAGACAAGAATTATGCTAAATTTGCTCAAAATATGACAAATTCCCATAATTCATAATAAAAACATACACATAAGTAAATATCTTTTAACATTCTGCACTTTACTGTGTGATTTTAGCTCCAACAACAAAAGAAACAATATAATGCCACTTTCTTGGGCCTGCTCCTGAGACCCAGATTAAGAATAAGGGTCAGATTAAGACTCAGATTAAGCCTAATCCTGGTCTTAATGTAATTTTAATAGTGAAAACATGATATTGAAATTTAGTAATAACACCATTGATATTGCAATTCAATCCAAGAATAGCCTTAATCCACATCCACATCCACAAACTGGCGCTCAGTGTCACTATGTTATTAATCAGTTAGCCACATTACAAAACAACAAAAAAAAAACCCAGAAAGATCCCAAGAAACTACCCTCAAAACTGAAAATTTTTCATTTCTCAGTGTCAGGAAAGAGTTTATAAGATTTCTGCAGGAACACTGAAAGCAAGACTCCTGAAAGTGGGTGGACTAAATACTGACACATTTGATATCATATTTGTTCATGAAATGCTCTGTTAAAATATATCTAAAATTAAGAATCATTTTTGTCCACAATATCATTTGCTTAATGGTTAAAATTAAATAACTGAAAGGATAATCTCTGGCTTTTGCACACCAAACAAGGGAGCACATCAAACAAAGGAATTTTGTGTATAGCAGACAGCCTCTGCAAATAAACATTTGTTTACAACACTTTTTTTGGAGCTGTTCAAACTAGCAAAAGAATCACAAACCTTTTCACTACTATATTCTGAACTACTGAGCAAAACCAAAAACTAGTTTATGAGCCACATTTCTCTGTTCTTACAGTGATCTGGAGCTCATATAAACCAATAGGAACTGACCACACTCATTAGCGCAGCTTGCTAATAACAAAACATAGCATAGTATGGCTCATTAAAATAGAGGCCAATGAGAAGTGGTCGTTAAAAGGGTACATCATTCATTTAAGCATTGTTTTTTTAGGGTAAGCTCAGGAAAAGACAGTGGCAAGGCTCTACGTAACAATGCTAGTGATGCTAATGTTAGCATGAGAGCAAAGCAGGTTCAGGGTGACCATGCTAGCAGCTAATTTACAAAGCTGGAGTTAAAACATAAGGAAAAGAGGATGAGCTGACAAACAGAAAAGCTTAACCATTCTGTTCATCATTGGCATGTGTGGCTGATGGTGGGCTAGCAGTAGCCTCTCCGTTGCACCGTGATGAAGGATTTGCTTCGGCTTGTTCAGCGGCTGAAGCAGGCTGTGCTGGCTCAGCAGGTGGGTTTGCTGTAGCTGCTGGTACTTGGGCCTCTGCGCTAGCAGCAGAGGGAATGGCCGTGTTGTTTTCTGGTGCTGCTGTGCCAGCAGGTGCAGTGGAGGCTTCTGCTGGAGCCTGCAGATTTTCCTGACCTCCACCAGCAGCGTTTGAGGCTCCGGCACTGGCCGGTGCTGCTGGGTCGGTGTTCTGGTGCTCTGGAGCTCGCAGACGCTTCATGAGGGTTGTGACTCGCACAGCTTTCTAGAGAACAGAAATCATTCATGTTTCAAAAGAGAGTTAACATCTAACTGGGTTCATCATGTCTTTCCCTCAATGTGAGAGAGAGACTGATCATGGGTAGAATGTGTCTGTATTGCGGTGACAAAGGACATTCAATGTATTCATGTCCTCTGCGCAAACAAAAGACAGATAACACCCAAGTAGCCCATTTTTTTCACAGTCACAATTTTGCGTTCCTGCACAGTTACATGTTGCTAATAACTGCGTTTGTCTTTTTGTTCTGTTACATTCTGGAATGGCTGGCAACTTTATTTCCCAAGCCCTTGTCTCATCTTTGTTTTTCCTCGTGGTTGAGTTACCAGTTCCGATCAGGTCTTGGATGGTCACCCAAATAGTGGTACTGCTGTATAGCATAAAACATTACCATTAGGGCTCTTCAATAGTACTCAATAGTACTAGGTCTACCATAGCTAAAATGCCACAATCCCTGAATTGATTGGCAAACATCCCACATTTTCACTTGGTCTCTGTCTTGTCAAACAATGTGCTTAAAGACCAAACTTCTGTCCCACATTAAAATGTAAAATCCTCCTTGGCTCATCTTCCCACCAGCATTCCCAAAGTTGAGGTGTTTAGTGCCACTAAGGCCACCTTGCTCCCTCCGCATTGTCCATGGGAGTGCGCTACCTTCTGCCTGGTACCACACTGCTTCGGTCCCATGTCTATCCATTGACCAAGGTGGAAACAAAAGTCATGGAGTACTACGTGGCTGAGGCACTAAGGCCCTGTATTGATTATCAGGGGCTCAACATCAAAGGTCAAAGTGAGGTATCCTCACCCTATCTGCTCTGGGGGTCAAACAAGCCTGAACCTATTATCCCTGCAGTTCTCATTGTCACTCCCATTAAGTGGGTTATAGATGCTGATAATTTAAGGTAGCTTAGCACACAACCTAGCCCCTAAGACATGCCCTGCTGCAAGGGTTTTGTGCCAGATCCACTCAGTATTCAGGTGATTGAGTGGGCTCCAGGGCATCCTGGTGTCCAGAAGAATATTGTGATTATTCAGAAATTATTATATTATTATACAGATTATTATACAGTTGCTCGTTCTGTGTGTGCAGTCTCTAAATTCACTGATGGTAAACCAATGCCCCTTCTGTTACCTCAGAGACTGTGGTCCCACATTGCTGTGGATTTTGTCATGGATCTTTCCGAGTCTAAAGGGTACACCACCATCCTGGTGGTCATTGACCGGTTCCCACTTCCTTACGTTCAGTTCTCTTCCAAACGCACTTCAAGTAGCCAGTGTTTTTGCATTATAGCATCCCAGAGGATATCCTGTCAGACAGGGAAACCCAATTTGTCTCCCAGGTATGGGCGGCATTTTTCAAGAAATTTGGGTCCACTATGAATCCAACAGTCAGGCTGAAAGATCCATTCAAGAACTTAGTAGATTCCTCTGGGTGTCTTGCCATGGGCATCAACATGACTGTGCAGAGTATGCCCAGAACTCCTTGCAACACTCTGCCAACAGTCTAATGCAGTTTGAATGTGTGCTGGGGTGTCAGCCTCTGCTCTGTCCATGGGAAATCAAACCCTCCAACCTTCCTCAGGTAGATGAGTGGCTCAGGAAGACAGAGTGGGTCTGGGAAGTAGTACACACTTTCATCACCTGATCAGCGTTGGAGGGATGTGCCAGTATTCCGGGCAGGTGATCGGGTATGCTTATCAACACGGGACCTCCATCTCCTTCATGTACTGACCATTGTTTGTTGTAGATCGTCAGTGGACTTTGATTACTTTCTGTCTTGTTCTCCTAATGCTGACCAGCAAGACAGAGAGACCTTCAGCTGGCCTGATTCAGTATGTCCATAGCATGGTGGCAAGCTATAGTGCTCTGTTCTTCAAGACTCCTCCTACGGAGTAAAATGCATCGGGGTCACCCTCACCATGGAGTGCTGTCTTCACATCCAAAGCTGAGCATTACTCTCTTCCCTAGTCTGGAGCTGGTGTGAGGTCTTCAGGGTTTGAGTTGAGGGGCTGTCTTTTGTTCAAACACACTACGTGTTTGTCAGAGCCCAAGTTAAAGGACTGTTTTCTGTTCATGTTCACTATGCGTTTGTGTTAGGGTCAAGAACGATTTACATTCAGGTATCCTCTGGTGAGTTATCTCTAAACTTGTGTTTTCAAAGGACTGTTTGTTTCATGTTTCATTAAAGTCTTCTTGTAGTTTTATTCATTCTTCAGCTTTTGCATCCTCCTTCCTCTGAGCCCTGACATGAAAATGGAGCTGTAGCTTTTATTTGTCAGTGGGGAGTTGGTGTTTTAGTGGGGCTTTGGTTTTGGTTTGTCAATAAGGGAGTTTTTGTTGGGGCTATACTTTTGATTTGACAATTTAGGTGTTGGCATTTTGATAGAGAGACTTGAGAAAGGCAAGTTAAAATTTTGATTTGTCAGTGGGAAGTTGATTTTTTGATGGGGCAATAGTTTTCATTTGTCATCAGAGATTGGTCATAGTCTTGAGAAGCTCCTGGGCACAAGTGTCTTCAGACCCCTTTTCACCCAGTAAGGCCACAAGGAAAACAAGCTTGATTATTAAAAAGATTTTGAAAAGCTGAAGTGTCCCAAGACTCTTGGGCATTGTACTAGCAGTGATTGATGGGTTTTTATATGATCACACCAAAACTGACTGAATCACCTGATAAATCTGAGCCTGTTTTACTACTGTGAAAAATGTCCGCAAAAGAACTGTTGGATAAATAATATCCTTGCTATAATCTTTGTTTTTTCTTTTTCTTCCAAAAGAGAAAAAATGTATTCCAGGTGTCCTAACCAATCAATTAATACATTCCGAACACGCAGTGATAAAAGTAGAGGACAAACCAAACTGGTCCATGATGGATGAAGAAAGTCATTTCGAATATAATTATTACCTTCCACTTCGCTTTTGCAAAATTCTTCTCTATCTGCGCACACACATTTTCCTTGATGTTCTTATCTGAGGCGGCGTTTCCAGATATCCTGCGAAAGGAATAGCAAAACTTCAGATTAGGGCCACAAAACTTTAAAGAATATTACTTACCTGCAGCGAAAAACACACACATCAGCAAAACATGCTGAAAAGCCAATAAAATGCCAGTACCATTCATGGTTGATGGCTTCCTGCGCTGTAAGCCTCTGATCTTGGTCGACTTCCATGAGACGCGATACTAAACTTTTAGCTGTGAACAAACAAAACAACATATAGTGCTTTAAAGATGCTATGCCATTAAAAGGCTTAAACCTTCGTAATAGGTTTACCTGTGCAGGTTCAATAATTTTCATGAATATTGATTGGATCTGTGTCATTCTAATGTAAGAATCTGTAGTATGTGTAGTCAGCAAGAATCTGTAGTGTGTGTAGTTTGTACAATATGACAGTAATAATTTTGG
The DNA here is from genome assembly GCA_037974565.1 of Clupeocharax schoutedeni. NCBI lineage: Eukaryota > Metazoa > Chordata > Actinopteri > Characiformes > Alestidae > Clupeocharax > Clupeocharax schoutedeni. Next base: position 12,508,135 of record JBBPDH010000130.1, read on the forward strand.
AATGATTTTAATCCATTTATAAGGTATGACAGGCACCTGAATCGGAAATATCATCCCAGTACGGTGAATCAAACTCATAGTCTCCCGCAAGAATTTTGCGAAACAGGTTCTTATCATGGTTTTCATAGTCATCATCATCTGCTTCATCATAGAACGGAGGGTTGCCAGAAAGCCTGTGAGTAAACAATGAGAGTTAAATGGGAAGATCAGAGGAAAAACTGTTTGCTTGTTCTCGAACAGTTAATTGCTGTTTTTAGCTTTCTTCCTTATTCTGGGTAGAAAAAGTACTTTAGGTTCTGCAGTCACTTGTGTTACAGGCCATATGTTTTGTGCTCCCATTGTTTTTTTAGTTCCTAAAAAAGGAATAAAGAAAGATGAAATCAGAATATTATTAGTTTTTTTTTACTTGACATCTCCAACTGCACTCTTGGAGGTCTGCCCTTCTGCAGAGTTTATTTCTAATCCTAATCTAGTGCACCTCCTTCAGCTAATTAAGGTTTTAAGGGCCTTCTGGCAGCAGAGCAAGATGTGTGTGATTAAGCCTGCACATATAGTGTAAAGGAAAGTAGACATATGGGATAGACCAGCATAATTAGACCAGAAGTTGTGTATTTATTGTTAGGAGCATAATTACATAAGAGGTTGTGTAATCATTAGGCTGTGCTCATGAGGATGTTTTGGTTTCCTCTTGCCATTGACTTCACTGAGATTGATGACAGCTAACAGACACCAATATGTGACAATTTCCTTGTATGTGTAGCATCCTGCTTCAGTACAATGACAATAAAGGCATAGCTTATCTTATCTCTTGACTTAACTAGTGAAGCACTATTGAATAGGGGTTGCAAAGACTGTTTAGTGTAACATATCTGCAAGAAAAAACGGAAATAATGCTTTCTTTCACAGTACTTTCATGTTTTAGGTATTTACTGGATAAATGTGAGATACATACTTCAAAAGGCTACGAGTAACATGGCAGAGGGATCCATGGAAGTTCATGACTACATGTTACAAAGTGCCTAAAGATACAAAGTTCCTAGATAAAGCTGTTTCAAACACTCAGCATTCAGCACCACCAGTATACTGATCATCACCCGATTATTCGGAATCATCTGCACCTGTTTCTTTACCGGTTTAGGCCTTAAGTTAGATGTGTTTTGTTGTGATTGAATGATTCATACATAGGTCACTGTGTGTCTTAAAAAACAACACATTCCTCTGAAACTGGTCAGGTTCAGGGACTGGATTGAAAAAGAGAGACTTTGAAAGTCCTTTGGGAAGCCTGAAGAACTGTTCCTCAAGACTCCATTTAAAGAACTTTTTTTTTTTTTTACTTTTTATAAACGACAACTACTTCTTTTTAACAAGTAGTTAAAGAGGGAACAAACGATTCATAACAGAACTTCACACTGTGAGTGTCTAAGGCACAGTTTTGTATTTGCTTTAAATAAACTAAACCAACTTGATCAGGCCAGCTAAGATAATGCAAAGCAGTGTATCAGTGTTTTGTAACAAAATGGTTGTGTGTGTAAGTGTATGTGTGATTCAAGGGCTTTTTGGGATGATAAAAAAAATCCACACTCACAGTATGTACATGATCACTCCAAGCGCCCAACAGTCTACAGGTCGGCCATATCTCTGTCGACCAACAACTTCAGGCGCTAAAAGGGATGAAAAATCAGAATCAGTATTAGAAACAGAAAACTTTATTGATCCCGGAGGAACTTGCTTATGCTACGGCTACACAGAGACACAGAGACAAGAAGATGTAAAAAGTCCAAATGAAGTCAAATAATACTTTAAAAAGTCCAAGTAACCCCTGCAGCACCACCTAAATTTCAATTTCTCATTTAAGTCTGTTGAAAAAATTCAGTCTAACATATTTCACCATATAAATTTACACCATATACTACATTAATTCTAAAACATCTAATATAATACATTAGTATGACAGCAATTAAACATTATATTCTTACATTATATTTGTATAACTATTGTAATAACTTATAACTTAGAGTTTTACATTGTCAGCGAAATCTCATACCCAGGTATTCTGGAGTTCCACAAGGCTCTTTAATGAGTCCATTCTCAAGCTTGGCCAGATGAAAATCGCTGATGACTATTTTGGAGTGCTTCAGGCGGTTGTAATACACCAGATTTTCCAACTGAAATTAACAAAAGCAAGAGTACAAAGTAGAGATGATGCCGCCACAGAAGAGATGAGATTTCTCAGGATTTACAGAACTAAACTGATATAATCCAGGTTATATTAATCTCATGATATAAAAAGAACTGTCAAATCCTGTAATATAAAAAGAGTTAACCTAGATTATACGAGACCCACACTATAAAACAGAAGACAGAATCAAGTGTAGAAATGATCCCGGTGATATATGTATACATACACATTTAACTCTACAAACAAGATTTACAAACAAAAGAACAATAGAAACAATCCCAGTTTGTTAATCCAGTGATTTATCCCACACTATAAATAATCCCAGGTTATGTTAATTATGTAGTATAAACTAGCCTAATTTAATAAGCCTAAATAAAAATAGGCCTAAATTAAAATAAAATAACTGTATATGACAAATCCCAGGTTATATTATATTTATATTTTATATTAATCCCAAGATATAAAAAGAACTGTTAGAAATAATCCCAGGTTATGTTAATTATGTGAGTTAAGAAAAATCATGAAGATATTTCTAGATTATAATGATTGAACACTTTAAAACAGACCACAGCAATAACCTCAGGTTTTATTAATCTCATTATATAAAATGAACTGTAGTAATAATTTAATATGTTAATTTCATAAAAATGTAACTATATAAATAACCATAAGTGTTTTTAATTACAGGCTAAGAAATGAACAACAGAATTAACCCAAGCGAATGTTAACCTCATTTTATAAATCAAACTGTTTTCCAGTCAATATCAGGGGGCAGTTGGTAGCCTAGTGGTTAGGGCATTCGCCCTGCCACCATAAAGTACGGGTTCGATTCCTGAACTGCTAGGCACCACTGAGGTACCCCGAGTAAGGTACCATCCCCACACACTGCTCCCCGGGCGCCGTGTTCCTGGGTGCCCCCTGCTTCACTTGGTGAATGGGTTAAATGCAGAGGAAATATTTCATGCTGTTCACACTGTGTGCTGTGGTGTGTTCACTTATGACAAACGGTCACTTTCACTTCAATATCAGTCAAATTTATTTTGCACTCTTGGAAGAGTCTGTATGCTGATTACCTTTAGGTTGCGGTGGACGATATTGAGGGAGTGCAGATACGCCACTGCCTCCATCACCTGCCGGATCACATTGCTGGTGTCCTTCTCCGAGTAGTAGCCCTGATCCAGAATCCAGTCAAACACCTCTCTCCCTGTAGCCCTGCAAACACAGCAGAAGGCACCAACATCAAATATCCATTGTCTGCTAGATGTCAAACTGCATTCCTTCTGAGCCACAGCTCTACAGAGATTATTGTTTTCCCTTTATCATTCTGAGTTTAACTATCAACCTTATCTAGCTGATTAGTTTAATTAGTTTATTATTGAGGAGGAACGCTACAGGAAGAAGAGGCTTACTGACCTTTGTTTACACCAGGGGTGAATGGAACCAGACATCTCCAACACAAACATTGTGTTTATATGGAACACTAATATTTTATTTAGGCTTTTTAAAATTATTCCACCGGGTTTTTGGTGCCACTTCTCTTCAATTCAATTTTATTTATTTTATTTTATTTATTTTTTATTTATACATAGCGCTTTTAACAATGGTCATTGTCACATAGCAGCTTTACAAAATGAAATATATGTGAAGTAAATATGTGTGTGTGAATGTTTGTGAATGAATGTGTGTGTGTGTGCCCCTGATGAGCAAGCCAAGAGT
>JBBPDH010000130.1:12533182-12544461 GCA_037974565.1 Clupeocharax schoutedeni
TTTGCCATCTCCACATCATTGCATTCAGTTTTTATTCACAATTTGTTTAGTGTCCCAACTTTTTTGGAATCCGGTTTATATGTTAACGTCTCTGTTCTTGTTGGTGTACTGGTTCGACGTCCCAATACGCTTTACCATGTAGTGTAGCTCTTACTTTCCACAGATGTCCACCAGGTGCCGCTCAAATTACACCATCGTCGATAATAACCATGAACTTAGAACAAGAAAAAAGGTCTTTATTCCTTACAAAGACAGTTTTACAGAAGTTCAAATAAAATACACTGTTTTTAAATGCACGTTACTTATTGTTTCATAGCAGGTCATTATTAGTGGTTACTGAATAATAATTATATTAATTATATTAATTATATTATATTATAATGCATGTAAAGCTACTAAAAGTAATGAGGGAAAATCAGGCAGAATATGTCTAAAGTGACAGTTTTACACACGTAATTTCTACTGTTTGTGTATTTTATGTTGTTTTTTGCAACATATTAAATATGATCAATCTGGAGCTGTTGCACTTTTTCTTCTGATTTGTGCTCAGGCCATGTGGCTCAGGCACGAAGAGAGCAAACAGAGCAAAGGGAATTAAAAATGCAAGCTCTGCTTTCACTCTACTTCAGTTGGAGAAGGATGCCTGAACTGAAAACACACACGTTATTTCCATGTGAATGGCAAAAATGACTTTAATGTAACATTCTAGAAATGAGGCCCAGATCTGAGTGGCGTCATATGGGTCCAGTTTCCAAAGTGTCTGTGACGATTATTTGAAGCAAAATGTCAAATTAAACTTACTCCGACTGCTTAATTAAGAAATAATTATTTCTAAGATAAGAGATAAGCTTTAGTAGTTCCACAAGTGGGAAATGTGTTTGGTCACGGCAGAAAGTGGACAGTACAAAGTTAAGAGCGGCCAAATGAAGAAAAACAATAGAATAAAACAAAATAGAATAAAATACTATGCCACAGCACAGTTTACAATAAAATGCAAATGTAAAAATGATCAGTACAGTATACAATCATTATAAAGTGTACAGTATAAAATCTATGAGTATAGAGATGCACATCTGTATAGTAAAATTATACACATATGTGTGTAAACTGTAAGTGAGACTAAATTGCACATTTAAAAATAAGACAAGATGTTTGCTCTGCATCCTGCTCTTCCACATGCTATTAAGCTGACCGACAGGTTTTACACGCACGGGCCTGTCACATGCTCATCACGAGGCTCCCAGACAACCATGTGTGTAGTTTAACACACAACAGCCCATTCACCACACGCCCCGCTGTCCGGGCCCTTTATTTGTTTTAGGTAAATACATACAGCCACATTAGCACGTTTGTTTAGTTCGACGTGTGCCAAGTGTGCACGTTTTTTTTTTCTGTTGTTTCTTGTAGTTATTAATTTACATGTAATCTTATTTAATAAGATAATGATTACATTTAGATTAGTTTCCTCTTCCTATGGAAGCTTGCTTTGCTAGCAAAGAACAGGCGTCTCCAGCAATCAGCGAACGAGAAGCAAATCGTCAGCCAATCATCGGCGTCCTGGAGTCTCGTTTGCCAATCAGCAGCGGCGAGGCGGTCACGGCGCGGCAGCGTGCATTCGCACGTGACGCAGGGGGGGGGTTGTGACGTCACGCTGAACCCAGCGCAGCATGTGGAGAGAAACGCGTCTGATGGCTCTGATTTAAAATGTGGTGTTTTGGTTAAAAAAAACAAACATTTAAAGAGCAAACACGTTCAGTCACAATTTTAAAAATAACTCTGCACATTAATTTCACAGTATAATTGTCATAAACCACACTTAATAGTCCAATCCATGTATTACTGCACTATTAGGGCTGAAGTGTGATATGTTAAACGGTATGAGGAACGCAATAGCGCAATAATAGTATACTAATGCATACTGAAGTGCATGGCCTAAGTAGAATGGTATAGTAAAGTGTAAACATGCTTGTTATATATTAGTGCAGATGTGAAAAGTATGTTAAATATTAGAATAGAAATGCAACTGTGCATATTGTGATGTAGCAATCATACATATTAAAGAATATTTATGATCTGTATATTTATAGCACAGCTGTTCGGTTTGCTGTATAAGAACTTGAGAGAGTTTGCTCCTATTTTTCCACTTGAACTTGTTTGTCTGCTTGGGTTCAGCTGAAGTACTTTGTGTATTTGAATCTGAGACCCGCTTATGCAGTGGTAAATAAGTCCTGTGTGTAGTAAATATGGCAGGAATATCTGAGGCCTGATTGATATCGTATTCCGCGTCCACATGATCTGCACAGACAGCGCTGCACGACAGGTTATGTAAGCCCTTACATAAGGACAGGCCGTGTGGAGAAACACAGCAACACGGCTTCAAAGACGAGACCACACATGCGGAACTTCCACAGGAAAAAAAAACTTTATTAATACTTTTTTTAATGTATGTCAACAAGAATCTTGACAAAATATATACATCAAGCAACCTTCTGTTAGGTCCCAAAATAAAAATCCCAAGTACCTCTTCCTATACAAAACTAGTATATTGTTTGAACATTGTACATTCACTTTCCTTGCTTCTCCACAGAATCCAGAATTTAAAATTTAGATATCCGTCATATTTCACTGCTTTAAACAAGTAAAGGCAACAGCATGAACAAGGATCTCTCTTAATTTGACCAGAAATGAACGTAGGGCATGATGCAGGTCCAGCTTCACCCAGTGCTATGTACACAATCCCTCTCTCTCTCTCTCTCTCTGCTTTCGGTGTGAACCCGTCTGGAACTCCCCTTTTTTTTCCCCGCAATGCAAACACACAACATGTGGGTCATGTATCAAAAATATAGATGTACAAGTAGCATAAACAAATGAATTACACAACGTAGTTACCTCACAAGTACCCCATCTACTTGCACAAACAATAATGAATTACAAATTCAAAATCTCTTACTTGCTCTCTTTCTTTTAAAAAAAAACAAAACAACAAAAAACAAACAAACAAAAGAAAAGAACAGTTGATTACATTACTCCCGTATTTACATGACTGACCCATTTCGGGGCTGATGATGTCACCCTCACCCGCGCCCGTACGAGCGTCTGAGGGCCTCAGTCTGTGGGGTAACTGGTGACTCAGAGATGGGGAGAGATGGGGTGTTGGATGCCGTTGTTGTTTTCCGTGATCGCTCTGGTCAACTAAAGCAGACCGATATTTGGTAGCATTCTAGTCTAAGAGGACAAGTCTTTATTTAAAGCAGCCACAGAGTCCAGACAGTGTGAAAGCCTCGCTCTTTTTTTCTCTCTGCAGCACAGATAAAACATCCAAAAAGAAAAGCAGCAGCATCTACAGGGGTTTCTCTAGTTACCTTTTTCATATTGTTTACATTCAAAACAGAAAGACGTGTGCAAAGGGCAGAGTCTTGTGGTTTGTCATATTTTTGGGGCGCTTTTCTACATGTCACATTCTGGATTTAGGTTTTGTTTTTATGTTCAGATCATCTGTGTATTTTTTCGTATTATTCAAACATTCAGCACAAGTGCAGGGAGCAGATTGTCCCTTCAGTGCGGTCCTTCGTTGAACCGGACAATTCAGTGTCCTTTAGAACTCGCCTTCTTCACAGTGACTCAAAACGCTGCGCTCTGGGCCTCCTCTCGTCTCCTGTTCTGCTCAGCGTGGTTGCCAGCGTGCGTCCTTCTCCACGTGGACTCAAGTGTGTCTGCGCCAGTGGTGGAGGGAGGGAGTTGGCCGCTGAGCGGTTGCACGTCTGTGTGTATGTGTGTGTGAGTAGCAATCTGCCGTCTGAGGGTGGGTGGTGTAGGAGATCGGTGGGGGTTGGTGGGCAGCGGCAGCGAAGATGAAGACCACTCTTCATCATCTTTCCCCCTCCATCAGCGTTCCACTCTCGACACTCAGAACATTCAGAGGGCGGCTGTGGGGCAATTTTGTAGGGGGTGGGGGGCACCTTTCATACAGTTCTCAGTCTTTGGTTTCCAGGTTTAAGGGAGGCACCTGTTTCAGGGCCTGAAGAAGAGCAGGGGAGTCCATTGGAGTTTGAGGGGCAGCTGGGGAGGCTACTCTTGGGGACATGACCAGTGATGAGGGCAGTTTCTCAGGAGATAAACCAGCCGTGGAGCCCCCGATGCCTGGGTACAGAACAGGCAAGCCCCCTGGGTACCAGCATTTCTCCAGCATAGGCAGGTAGGCAGCGGCAGCCGTGGAAGGAGGAATGAGGTAGAAGGGCATGCAGAGTGGCGGCTGGTGGGGTGAAAAGCTCATGTACCCACCGCGTGAGTCGTGACTCGACAGAGACTCATCCTCCGACGAATCCGACCTGGGCCGCTTGGCCTGAGGCTCGTCCCGCTCCTCCTTGATGCTGCCAGACCGGCCATGCTTCAGCTCCGCAGCCTCTTTGCCGTAGTAGCTAACCCGCTGGCCTTTGGAGTCACGCTTGTCCAGCTCGCCCCCGTAGCCGCTGTCCGTGTCTGTGTCGCTGCCGCTCTGTTCACTGCTCTGGGGGTGGTAAGTTCTCTGAATGACAGGGACACAGTTTTTGGCATGACCCTCAGGCGTGCGGGGCTGTGGGGCGGGCACCTTGGCTTCCCGGGCCTCTTGGCCCTTGCGGCCAGGTGATGGTGTGTCCAACCGAGGGCTCGCAGGGCGCTGCAGTAGTTCAGAAGCCACTTTATGCAGGTGGTTGATAACGTGTGTCGGTGTCAGGTCGCGTGTGCTCTCCAAGCTGGCCAGATACTGCAGCACCTCCTTGGCACAAAGATGGAATCCGGAACGGAACATCTCCTCGCTGGTCTCTGAGTTGCCATTTGTCTGATCCCCTGTTGAACACACAAATAAAAGGAGACTATCAGACCAATGCCTAGAGTTTCTTCCTTATTGCAGGTTGCACCGCATCTTGATCACTAAAAAATATTCTACTGATCCTGCTCAGCAGCATGAATGGATCACGTTACTGGGATGTGACAACAGCTTTGCTTCTTTTGAACAGTAACCTTCAGAAATGATATACTGGCGTTGTTGCAGATTTCCATGATAAACTGGGGAAATGAGGCGTTTAACTTTCACACTTACCAATTTGAATTCCATTCTGCAAGGAAATGATCTGTTGCTGCTGCTGTTCCAGGAGGCTGTTGAGCGCTTTCACATGCTTTAACGTGAGCTCCAGCACCACGGCCTTCTCCAAATGGCCCAGCGTCTAAAAGAGGAAGCACTCCGATAAGCATGTTGATCTTTCTTATGTAACGCTCTCAGCTGCCTCGCTGAGGACAAACCCTCTGGCGCACAGGCAAAACAGACACAGAGCAGGCATGCAAAACACATTGAAAAAAAATTCACCCTGTTTACCCTGAACTGTTTTTTATTCTTTTTGTCTTTTTCCTTCAGTTTTTCAGATGGGTTACACTTCAGTTTCCTTGTACAGTAAGTTTGCAAATCATGCAGAACAACATGCTGTACCTAATACAACTGGATTAGGAGGCAACATAGCTAATGTATAACTAACTAAAAAAAATCTAAATTGGCAGCACAAGAGTGTACAATTAAAAAAGGAATAAAACATGAGTTACACCATACAGGCCACCAGATGGCACTTGAGAGCTGTTGTGATCCACTCCCATGGACTTACAGTGAGTTTGAGGTGCTCGGGTAGCAAATCCTTCAGCTGCGCGATGCACTCGTTTATTCTGTCACGTCTCTTCTTCTCAATCAAACGATGGGGCAGCTTGTATGTGTCCTGTGTTAGAAACAAAAACGTAGATTGAGGACCATATGTTCATGCAAAACGGCCCGAAACTAAAAACTTGCAGCCACCCCGTAACCCCCAGACACCCTTTACTGCAGCTTGACCAGTGACCTGCATGCACAAAACGAGTGCACTTGATTAAAGCAAGGTCAGATGGGGTTCTTAACTATTGATAAACAAATCCAAATATATTTTAAGCTCCACACAGAGTTAATAAAGTGGTGTAAAGACAGGGTTGATCGTACCTTGCTGTCCTCTCCTCGCTTCATCCCTCTACGAGGCTTGTACACATACATGGGGAAATCCATCCTGAACACAGGGAATAAGAGATAAGGAAAGGAATAGATGAGGACCCCGGGAGGTATTTAGTGGTGCTGTAGGGTGGGATTTGAAGGGTCAGATCGGAGTACTTACCCCGGCATGTCCCCGATGTCCAGTGAAGGGTGTTTGGTCATGCACGGAGGAGGCTGGGCACTGGTAATCCTCTCCATTTCGTCTCAGATTAAAATAAGTGTCGACTGTTTTGAGGAAAAAACACGGCGCGGAAAGAAACCGGCGACCTTTAACTACTCATAAAGACAGATGGCAAATATTTCCCTCCCAAAAATGAAGTTATTTTGAAAAAAAAAGTTGTTCACGTTTTTTGTATTAAACGTACACTGTCTATGGCTAGACGAGCTCACGAGCGTAACGATCGCACTCTTCAACTCAGACAGTTTTGAAGCTCCTCTCTCGGTTAAATGTGTATGTGTGTGTGGGAGGGTGGACTGGACTACGTGTTAAATAAAACCCTGTGACTACAGACACGTCTCTCTCTCTCTCTCCCTCTCTCTCTCTCTCTCTCTCTCTAAACTGACCTACCTCCGTCACGTGAGCCTCACGTGTTGGACGGCGCTGTCGGCTCCACCCGTTTTCCGAAGCTCTTTTCCTCCTCTCCCACCTGTATTCGTACAATACCCGCCTCCCGCTGGCAGCGATTGGCTAACCCTGGCCAACGTCCCCCGCTCTGATTGGCGAGTGGCTCACAGTCACGGGCGGACACCTCCCAGTCAGCCAATCCTTGAGCTGGACCCAAGCCGAGGGCGGGACCCGAGTTGAATACGGGTGGGAGAAGACCAAAAAAATAAAAAGGCTACAGTACGTCTCCTCACTCTCGTGTACCACCACGCGCTCTCGTCTTGAGAGCCATAACAAGCCTGAGAACAAATTATTTACTCTTTATCAACTGTTTTTCTGAGCTTTTAATATTAAAACAGCGTAATGTTGGTTTGGATAACCAGACATAAATCATGTTTACTGTGCGATAAAAAGAGAATAATAAATATTTGGTTTGATTACATAAAATGCACATTATTGCAGTAAACAGACGGTTTTGCAGTAAACAGATTACCGAGGATCTCATTGAAGCCTAAAGCGCTGTGGAACATGCTGCTACTCAAATATGTTCTGTCAAACTCAGATCCAAATCTCCGTATTTCCCTATAGTATATGTATATTCTGGTTTGCCTGAAACATCAGGCACTGTTCAGATGTTGGTATCGGATCATAGTTTTATTTGGGCTGTGCAGAATGAAAACTGATCCCTCTAAGCGCCCTGCTCTTCCATGTGAAGTGTGTTTAATGATAGACTCTTACAGTCACTCTGCAGGGCAGCCAGAGAGTCAGATCAGTTTACCCACGAGAGGTGTAATGAAGACTAAACTAGAGATCAGAGCTCAAATCTATCGGAGCACGGTTGTAAACACTGGTCACAAATGTGTCCGTGTAGCGCAGCCATGAAGGGCTTTAAGGCCTGAACACTGATGTGGTTAAAACAACACACACAAACAGTGTAACAGGCCTCTTACATAAACTGTTAAGTCACTGCTGTGTCTGGTTTACATGTCCCGTGTTCACTTTGGCTTTATCTGCTCTCTCATCCTACTAGAAGTGCCCAGCTGCTGTTTTAAGGCGCCCCACTACAGATGCATCTGTTCAGTTCTATGAAAACATTTCAAATAGAGGTATGAAGACCCCAGCATTGAACTATGGAGTCTCCGGAGTGATGGAGCTCCATCCAGAACCTCTGGGATGAGCTGGAGTGGAGTTTGTGATCCAGAATTGAACATCAGCACCCGACCTCACTCCTGCTCTCATGGCTGCTATCAAATCCACACAGCAATCGTAAAGCCTTTGTAGACGCTTAGTTAAGCTATATTGTTTTTGTAAAGCAACGATAATACGAAGGAGAAGAATACGAAAACTTTAATGATCTTATGGGAAAATGAATAGTGCCAATAATACTAACAGTAATGCCTGTACTACCAGACTACCACTATTACTATTAATAATAATAAGGATGTTAATATAAATAATAATGGTAACAACAACGAACAATAACAGTATTAGTGCTGCATTGTTATCGGTGCATTATCATTATCAGCGCATTATTAGTGGTTAAGAGACGCAGCAGTGTGCTATTTTCTGTTTGTTTACAGGTGCAGGATTAAATGTCATCGTTACTGTTGTTCACTCTCCTTATCACCACCACCGTTCCGAGGCACGTGTGCCACCACCCCGCTCGCGCGCTCTCTCTCCCTCTCTCAGTCACGTTGATCTCCTCATGGTGAGGACTGAAATCCCGCCGCTGACGTCATACACCTATTCCCGCCGAGCAGCGCGAGCCCGGGAGGGGGGGGGGGTTTGCTGCAGACGGCGCGCGCTCCGAGTGATAAACAGCTCGCGACGCGGCGCGCTGGTGGAAGGCAGATCACATGACACACTAGAGCATTCGCGCGCTTTTTGCCAGATAACGGCGGTCGCGTGATGTGTCTTTTTATAATGTGAGCGCGTGTATGCCCTTCTCATACATACCCGCTCACACACACACACACACACACACACACACACACACACACACACACTCTTTTCCATACATATAAAAAAACACACGCGCACACACGCACACACGCTCAAACACACGAGCACGCACACACACACAAACACACGCTCATACACACGAGCGACCACAAACACACACCCTCATGCACGCATAAACTCGAATACACGAACACACACGCTCATACAGATACTCACACGTACACGCTCCCATACGCACAGAAAGGTACGGTCAGCAAGTGTAAAGCTACAGCTCACTGTGTGTTTTAGTCGCTGGGCTTAGGAGCTGTGTGTCCGTGTGTGGAGAAGCTGATCAGTTAGGTTTGGCCTGGAGAGATTCATAAATGAGCGAAGAGTCTCTAGGTTCTCCCACAAAACAGTGACTGCATTAATACAGAGCTACCCTAGAGAGAGTGAGTGTGTGTGTGTGTGTGTGTGTGTCACCTTTTATTGCACTGGGGAAAGAATGGTGGCCGAGTTAATCATGTGATAACAATCAGGCTTTTTACAAACCGTTTTAAGTCTGAACAGATGTGAAACACACAGATGCATGCGTTTTTCCTCTTTTTTGGGGTGGAGGGTGAGTGGGTGTGGGTGTGGGTGTGTGTGGGCTACACAAGCTTCTCCTTGTTGGGTTTCTAAACTGCACTCAGGAAGCCTCTGATCCGCTGAGTTAATAAAGCCTGCGGAATAAATAAAGCAACAAAGAGGAAAGTCCCAGCAATTACAGCCAAATGTCTTTACAGCCTCACATTCTTGGTAGTTGCTCCTGTTTTTTTTTTTACCCAGAGGAACCTATCAGAGGACACACAGAGCTGAAGAACTTGTGTGGACCCAGTTTCACGTTAAGTTTCTGTTCTCCTCCTGTCGATAAATTTAATCATGTTAGCATGGTCAGGCTTATAAAACAAAAACAAAAAAAAACATCCAAAATTCCCCCCGGTGCCCGGAACTGAAACAGGCCACTGGTGGAGGCCAAGCCTACAGTTAGTGTAGCTTTACGCCTTAAGATCTTCTTCAGATTCCCAGCTCAGATTTTTCAGCTAATCTGATCTGAACACGACAGATTTACTAAACTTTTCCCCCATTTGCCTCAGTGTTAATGGCAAATCTGACATTTCTCCTAATCAGACTCAAACCACATTTGTAGGCCGTTTCAAGTTGTGATAGACATCTAGTCTCCAGACATGCAGCTCAGTGTAAGCAGTGTTTTGTTTTTGCTGTTCAGACGTGACAAATGCAAAAAAGTTTAGAGACATAGTTTTTATATGATAAAAAAATACGTCTGAGTGGCAGCTGGTTGCCTAGTGTTTATAGAGAGGCCACTGCAATCAGAAAGTTGTGGGTTCAAAACCCAACACTGCTAGTGTCATCACTGATGTCCCACTGAGCAAGATACCGTCCCCACACACTGCTCGCCCACTGGTGGCAGCCCCCTGCTTCATTTTAGGCAATTTCCTCCAGGATCAGTGAAGTTTTCTGACTCTAACTTTCCTCTAGGCCAGATTTATATCTGATTCAAATCCAATCTCTGATCTTGTGACTCGGTTTGAACAGTCAGATCTAACTTCCTTTATTTATTTGCTGTTCAGACAGTGGTAGATGAAAAGAAAGTTAAAAATATGAGCTGCTGCTCTGAACAGCAAAAAGCCACATGAAATCTAACTCTCACAAATACTAATCTCCGGTTATGAGACTTCATTTTGTCATTCGGGAGCGTGCGACGAGGTCAGTGCTATTCAAACACGTACAACTTTAGAGTTTAAGCTATTTCAGCTTTGCATTCTTTTATGAGTGTTGCTACTATGGCAACCAATGTGACCTGATTTGCCCAGTAGTGCGAACAAAGCCTTGCTGTCCAAAAGTTTGGAGACACCAGCCTTTTTTCCGAAGTCAAGGTTGTTAACAGGTGGAGTTTGTGGCAGGAACAGCCTCTACTCTTCAGGGAAGACTGGAACATTGCCATGAGGATTTGATTGCAGGCTCAAGAAGATAAGTGAAACCAGGCACTGATGATGGATGGTAAGATCTGGACCACAAACCACTCCCAATTCATCTCAAACATGTGCTGTCACTTCCATGTGCATGGAAACGTTGACCTTAGATTCATGTGGCTGATCCAGAACATCCCTTTAGGGGAAGAGTGGACCAGTTTCTAAGTTGCATGGCAAATCAAAATACAGTGGTGATATTTAACAAATGTGTTTGAAAGAAAGCTAACAATAAATAGCAATAATCTAAATGAAAATATGTACAGTTTCCTATAGATTGAGGACGTAAGCTAATAACCAAAAAGTGGACTTTTTTTTACTCTCAAAGCCTCAACTGATCATCCAACATCAGTACCTGACTTTTGCTCTTGTGGCTGCTATTAAATCCTTGCAGAAATGTTCTAGCAGCTAAAGCCTTCCCAGAAGATCCTCAGTTCAACTCAATTAGATTTTTATAGCACTTTCTACAACCAATGTTAACACAAAGCTGCTTTACAGAATCCAGGTCTGAGCAAACGAAGGTAACAGAGGCGAGGAGAAACTCCCTGAAGCTGAAGGAAGAAACCTCGGGAGGAACGAACTCTCCAGTGTTGGGTGTAACGCGTTACTGTAATAATATTACTTTTTTCAGTAACTAGTAGTGTAAGGCATTACTCGTCTG
>JBBPDH010000130.1:12547954-12559861 GCA_037974565.1 Clupeocharax schoutedeni
CACACACACACACACACACACACACACACACACACACACACACACACACACACACACACACACACACACTCAAGCAGGCTGCTGGGGGTTCACATTCATGTGCTGGGGATGTCCCAGGAGCCCGATCCTCTGCTTCTGTTTACGCTGCTCCGTCATCTGTCAGGACACACAAACACACACACTTTAGCTTTTATTCCTTCTCTCAGTCTCACTTTCCCCCCAACACTGTCTGCTATATCCACTGTTGCTGAAAAAAAGAGTACATGTGCCAATGTATGTATACATCCACAACCACATATAGTGAGCTCACATACAACTCACTCAAAGTCACAAACAAGGGAACATATTTATCAAATAAAAATCATACATATCCCAATATCTGTATGTCGTATAGAGCCCACCCCACTATCTAAACATACGGTACATATATACACATATAAAGGGATGTACTGGGTCTGCCACAGTGTTCAGGCAGGTGGTTGATTTGAAAGCAACACCCACATGAATGCAGGACCCAAGGTGAGAACATCATTCAGAAGATTACACTGCCTCAGGCACATTGATCCCTTTATAGAGTGCATCCTGGTCCTTCCCCAGGCAAGTGACACACAGACACTCGACCATCCATATGATGTCAAAGGAAATGTGATTAAATGGACCACGCCACCTTCTTCCATTGTTTATGGTCCAGTTCTGATTACATGCTTTGATTGGTGGACAGGGTTCAGCATGGGCACTCTGGCCTGCAGCTACAGAGCCACATGCAGAACATGCGGGACGCACAATGTGTTCTGACCCCTTTCTATCAGAGCCAGCATGAATGTTTTTTTCAGCAGTTTGTGTTACAGCAGCTCTCCTGTGGAATCGGACCAAAGACACTGGCCTTCACCCCACATGCACACCAGTGGGCCTTGGGTGTCCATGAGCCAGTTCACTAGTTGTCTTCTCTGGAGCACATTTTGGTTGTTTCTGACTACTGCACATGAGGAAGACCTGATGTTTTGAAGACGCTCTGAACTAGTCATCTACATACTGCTGTCTGGTCAAAGAGTCTCAGATCCTTACACTCACATTTTATCAGCTTCAAACTGACTTAATTGTTGCCTAATATCTCTTACCCCTCAACAGAAGACACTGTAACAAAATAATCAATGTTATTCACTTCACCTGTCAGTGGTGGTAATGGTGTGACAGACCAGTGTGTTTGTACGTATGAATATATAAATATATACACACCCATACATACACACATTGTACAAAACATATGTAAAACATGTACAAAACACATGCTAAATCTACACACACACACACACACACACACTTACTTCCAGTGAAATTCAGCCTCCTGCCACTAAAATCCCCTAACCTGACTCAACAACAGTTACAAAAATATACCATATGCTAACACAGTCACAGTCCACACGCATTAAACGTAGCACCTACTTTCACGTCACCAAATAAAGTCACTAGCCGTACAAACATGAATTTCCATTTGAGAAATAGATTAAAAGTTTGAAAATGTGTGTTAAATTCGCTCAGAAAGCAGAGGAGAGCTGGTCTGTGATCACGAAAAGGTTTCAGCAATGGGGTTTAACAGGTGATCTTTATCTGTCGCTGCAGTCTGTACGACTGATGCTAACAATTAGCAGACCGACTAGCAATTATGACAAATGATGGTGAAGTGGTCATGCAGAGAAAGAAATGTTTCTAAAGCAGCGATGGTGTTTCAGTACAGCAGCTTTCATAAAAACATGTAGTCTATATCTCGTTGTCATTACCACAGCTTACACAGTGGGTGCTTTTCAACCAAATGTATTTAAGCCTCTAAGAGACAGCAAGTGGTGATAAAGGCACCCAATCATTAGCGCTAGAGGCCTGCCATCACTAAAACTTCACAACTGAAACCCATTTGCTGTTGATGTTTCCAGTGAGGTGAGTGAGGTTGGTTGTGGGAAAGTTTTGAAAATTCAACACCACAATCAGACATCACACAAAGTAAAGCAGCAGCTTCGGAAATACGCCTTCCTAAAAATCACTCAAACACGGGCCCTGAATACTATACATAACAGTCGATTTTCTTACCAGCAATACAACAAAACATATATCACAGCCAATCAATAACCATTCATATATGATTATTCAGGATCTATCGTTTTTTTTAATTGGTAAAAAGATGATTGCAGCTGATAAAGATGAGCCTGTGGTACTACATTTATAAAACACCACCATGTTTCTTTTTTTCAGACTCACTCTGCACTGCATTACACTCATTGTAAGGGAAGTTGCAGCTGATCTTTGTTCTTTATGTTACAACATCACAATATGCTTCTGAATTAGAATTAACATCATGTAGATTAAACCCTCTCTCATTTGAACCAGCGTCTAACTGTAATGCACTTCAAATAGGCCACTGGCATATTAAAAATTCATAGGCTTTTAGAATATTAAATGCCTCTAATAAGAAGCTTTGGTCTAATTATGCTTCTTAAGAAAGCTGAACTGTTTGTTTCTGAGGCCAAGCTTAAACAATCACCAATCCAAGATCAGAGAAAATTCTGACTATAACAACATTCATACAATACATGTCAGCTTTAGATTTTCTACCCAGAATTTCAATCCAGTTTCAAGTTATTTTTAATGCCTTAATTTACAGGCTTTCAGGATAGTGTTAGCTGTATGGTTGTTATATTTCAATAAGTCCAAAAGAGTGTTTTTGTAATTAATATGTGGCCGTGAAGTCAAAACATAAGCTTGTATTTCCATTGTGGTTGTTTTCCTTTTTTTTGGTTTGAAATGTAAATATGTATGAAAATGATGTTCGGGCCGACGGTAATGGCCCAAAATGGCTTTAAAAATAATCTTCTTACATTAACTTTCTTTTTAAAGATACGTTTGTTACAACAGTGATTAGGTTTTGGAGAAAAATAAATATCACTAGTGAATGTTGCAAGTTGTTTTCTTCTACAAAAGTGAAAGGCAGTGGTTTGGGATTGTTACTTCACCTTCTTTCAGGAACCCAAATGGCCATTTCCCCCGTCTAGGGGAGACAAACGAAGCTCTAGTTCCTCCTAGACACTTCTCATTTATAAGTCTACTGATCACCAGATACGCAGACAGACATACAGACTGCCTGTTTTGTTTTGTTTTGTGTGTTTTTTTTTTACAAGAAACTTTCACATTTCCCGTGTATTTCGGCTGAATAAAAACATCTCTGTCATCGTCGAATCACTTGTAGCTTTCATTCAGATTCTATCATCTCCACCTGTGATGCTATTTATGTGTGGAAACAAACCGAGCTGGTTCGGAGAACTTTGTCTGGACTACAATAAGAGCTGATTCAGAGTGAAACAACACTTGGCTGCGTGACGCAGGTGAAAGATCATCTTGGTACCACAAGGGTTTGCTGCGCTTATCACAGATATGATCACAGACAGAGGAGAGTGAGAAAGAGGGAGAAAGCGAGAGAGAGAGAGAAAGGGGGAGAGAGAGAGAAAGGGAGAGAAGATGACTCACTGCCCTTTGCTCCAATTTGGTTAAATAAACTCAATCACCTTCCAGTTTTGTGTTTAAAACAAGCTTTAAATATATAGCATCTCTCATATGGACAAAAAGTAACTCTGTATGTGCAAAGTGCCTTGACATGCATTGGCTTTTCATACGTGCAACAGGTGTGACTTTTGATCTAGTTTCAGCTTGAAGGGAAACTCACCCTTAGCTCTCATAGGCTGTGTATTTATAAAAACATCGACAGAGAGTTGTTCTACACTGTGGGACAAATTGAATGGATACAGAATAAGGACTAAAATTGTGTGAAAAGGCATTTTCTTAAGCAGGATGTATGAAGTTGAATCCTTTGGGTCTTGCAGGGGGTTTCCACTACATGGAAAACAGTTTGTTAACCGGCTCTCTCACCTGCTCTTTCAGTTCAGTCAGCTGGCTGGACAAGTTGGAAACCAGTTTCATGGTGGACTCCAGTTTCTCCTGCAGATTCCTGATCTCGTTTTGCTCGCCCTCCGCATCACTGCTCACCAGTGACATCGCACGCATCCGGGGAAACCAGTCGAGGTTGTGCTCCTGTTGGAACCAGAGTGCTGTTAGAATCTCGTACATCCATTTCCAAACAGGGCAGCAATACCCAACAAGATGCAGACATGTTCACCGATGAACTACATTTACAGGCAAGAAACAGGTTCTACCCCAAAAAACTCAGAGGCCTTAGGCCTTTTGTCCATTTTTGGTGGAATAAAGCTTTCACTTCAAGCATGGTTGTGCAGAATGAAGATGTTTTACAAACACAGTGAAGTGTTTTCACATCCAAATCTCTCTAATTAAATGGAAAATCTATTAATCTAGAAACTATATACCAAGTGAAAAGAGTGTGTTAAATGTGGGACATGTAGGAAGAAGTCAAACAAGAAACTGAACATTTTACATGATATTTATTGTGTAATTAATCTGTTTATAGTAGTAGGCTTGGGTGCTTTAGCCTATCAGCTGTGTACATGCTCCAAACTAGTTCTATTTTACAGCTGTCACGGGGGCAATTAAAATAATGTAAATGTGAATTCAATGACTTGGACTCACACCTTAAACCTTAAACTGAAATACACATAGGATGAAAACTTCATTTTCTGCTTTATAAGCAAAGTCAATCTCGAGAAGACTGTGCTCCACTATTCTCTAAGGTGGTCGATGTTAGCTTGGACCATCATTTTTCATCTAAAACTTGCACTGTGTTGTTTACATGATCCGTGTAAACTAGCAGTCTTGACTTATATCCAGCCACTGTGTATGTAATATAGTCTACACTATGTACCATAAAAAATGACTATGAAAGCTACAAAACAGTACTCTTATTGTTGGTAACAGTAAACAACCAATGCCTGTTCAGTCAAGAGGAATTTGTTTCCTGGAGACTTTCGTCCTCATTTAGCCACGACAGATCACCTCCTCTCCCACTTCCCAGCTTTCTTTTAAACTTATAACGTTGTCTGTGTCTGAAAGTGTGTCCCCTCGGCCATCGAATTCTGCGGTGTAATTTAATTATAGCACGGGAAATGACCTATCAACAGTCACATGAGTCTCTTGAGAGCATCCCCTAATGCAGCCTACAGTGTGTCCTTCACCTCCTTACCGAGGGGAAAGGAAATGTTCCGCTCTGTCTTCTGAAGGAATTTCGCAGATTACACGTCCTAATTAACTTAAACATCCAGGAAAAACCCTTTGTTGTGTCCCGGTTTTACGTCCAGATGAAATCAGGCATGAATTTGACCTCGTGCACCTTTTGATCATAATGTGACACTGATGCAGTTCTCCTTTAGGAAATCACCGTCTCTTAAGACAGTGGCTTAACAATGCGGCTCATTTATGGGACTTGTGCACGGCATGGCAAGCGTACTTCCTGTTGATCTCTTAACAGCATTCTGGCTCTCAACAGAGCGCATGAATGACTCTATAAGATATGAGCAGGAAGGATCTGAAAGGAATCTATGATGTAAATGGCAAACGTCATTCGTATCTGTTTTTCTGTAAAGTGGAGCAGTCGAGGTGTGTGCAAACCCATGGTGGAAGTTGACATTGTGTTGGTAAAAGAGTTTGAATAATGTCGTATACAATATGATAGAGAAACCCATGAAATATGTGTAGATTAACTGTATGTTCCACATAACTGGGCACATCCCTCAGCTAAATCATTAAGAAGTTAACACAATCATAAAATAAATGGCAGGAGGAAAAAGGCTCCTTCACACTCTCCATGACACACTCTACACTGACCACTCTCCATGAGTTGGACACAATAAAAATTGCCTGACAAATTGGCTTCTAATGAAAATCAGTCACATATTAAAGGAGCAGGTAAAGGATGAACCTTCAACCGGTGATAAGGATGATATGACCTTACAGAAATACTCAAGGAAACTGGTACTTTTTGGTTGCTGTATCGTTACTGGAGCTGTACTATTTGAGTAACAGGGTGATGCTCTCCATTGCAGTAACAGTAAATCTAATAAAAATAAAATTAACAGTAATAAACTTCTTATTTCTTTTGCTTTTTCTTATTTCTTCCTCTTGCTTTGAGTACTCACGGTACTTTGAATACACAGTACTTAAATACTTATTATTGATACTATCCTTAAGAACAATAAAATTTCTTTATCAATATTAAATCTAATTTTTTTATTTTTCAACAAAAAGTGTAAGTGAGTGAATGAGAGAGAGAGAGAGAGAGAGAGAGAGAGAGAGAGATGACCCCAGGAAAGGTGAGTCCACTACATTCAACTCCCAGAGTGTCTACACACAGTCACAATCTCATTTTGCAGAAAGCAGCAGTGGAACCAAGGAGGTGGGCTTTACCATTTTAAATTTAAATATGACATGTTTCATTGTAATTGCTGTAGTATTTAGCTATCAGGATGCATGCACTAAATAATGAAGGTATTAATGAAATATATTTTATGAAACATTGCTCAGGAAGTTGGACTTGCAATAATAATGCCAGCAACTTCAGACAAGCCAAAGTATGCCATTTTACGCACTTCATGCCATTATTTTCCTGCCATAAGTAAGACACAAGAGAAGATAAAGACGTCAACTAACAAGACAAGATAAGCAAATGTGTGTGAGGCTTATTTTCCACTGTGACATTAGTCTACATGAAGGACTATCAGGTCTTATTAAGCCAAAAGGGCCATTTGAGTTGTACATTAACGACCAGTAGGATATTCAGGTTCTGCTAGACGTGAAATAGATTATAATACTAAATGATTGTGCATTTTTGAGCAACCATAAACATCTTAAGTCAACAGTGTTGGGTGTATGGTGTTCACCTGCATAGCACGTACAACACATGCAATATAAGGCCATTTAAAACTGCATTTATGATCTTCAGCCTGAATCCAAATGTGATTGAGGCATGAAGGTGCATCTGTGAGCTGCGGAGAAGTCCCCTTCTCTCGACACGCACACACTTGCACACATACAGGGAAATCACGCAGCCAGTGATGCATAGTCGCTTACACTAATTCTGAGAATAGAAGAGGAGTGTGTGCGCATGTGTCTGTGTCTGTGTGTTTTTGTTCACTTCCTGTGCGCACACACACACACACACACACACACACACACACACACGCACACTCAAACACACAGGAGTTTGTGTTTATTGCCGCCCACTGATGTGTCTGGCTTCGTCCAGCTGTCAGCACGCCTAGTCATCTCAACCACAGCCACCCACATTATCGGCCTTATCAGCTCTGCACCACCACACCTTCAAACAAACCTTTGCTTCTTGACCATTCTGTGCGTTTATCAAACCGTCCGACTCATTTTATCCGCCGTCTACCCATCAGGTGCATCTAGACGTCTGGATATAGTTGCAAATTAATTCTGTCACAAACTACAGAACTCATTCACAGAGTCTCCACGGAGGCCCGTGTGTAGGTCATCAGCAGCAGCGCTTTCCTTTTGACTCTGAATCGTTTGCTTAATCTTTAAATCGCAAGCTTAGGATACAGAATTAGTTTCAATGATTCATGATTATTTTAGGAGATTATTCACATGAATTAATCATCATATTATTCATTATTCATTCTAAATGTATGCTCTATGTGAAGTGGTGTATGAAAAACGCTGTAATAGAAACGCTTTTCTGTTTTTGCTTTGTAAAACAAAAATAATATAAACCAATCTTGAATAAAAACAGTATGACTGTATTGTTGCTGTGATAAAGAAAAACAAAGACAAAAGGGACTCTTAAGTCAACTGGCAACCAATCCCAGGTACCCACAACTTCAACAACAAAGTCAAAGACCTTTAAGAGATTTCCAGGCCCAGTTTCCAAAAAATAAGGGACCAAACATAGGACAGTTTCAGACCAGGATCAAGGTTAACTACAGTTTAAGCACTGATCATTTAATGTTAAACTCATGAGTGTTCAACCTGTGTTATTAGATTTATTCTTGTTCATACAAAAGTCCATCCAGCATTGTGGATACCATCAGGTCTGACTCCCTCTGCTGTAACAATATTAGTCCTCCAAATACTCCATTCACTTACTATTGAAAGTCGGTTTGAATAAGAGGATCTGATAAATATGCAAGTGTGAACATAATTTATGCAGGAATAAACAAAACATACCACAATTATTTAACTGGGAGGACATGATGTATGACATGATGTATGGCTCCGCTTTAATTGTTCTGAAGCAGGATCTCTGTACAGGGGTTCCTTCAGAACTGCAGTTTACTGAGGCATAGATGTTAGCAGAGTGTGATAACTGTCAATTCCTGAATCAGTCACAAGGTAATGGTGCCAGTTTTCCGGTTGTATATGCTCTAAATGGCAAATGCTAATTGCATTTTTAATGTAAGATCTATCTGCTGCATCAGTATCGTATGGGTCAGGTATGTTATAAACACACTGCTTGAAAACACATTATAGAAGCCAGAGGTATGTGTGTCAGGAAAAATCCCTGGAAAATTCTATTTTATACTATTTTATACTATTACACTGTTACATGTCCTGGCAAAGAGCAAGTGCTGGGCGTTTACACCTGCATTTTTGTTAAGTCAGCTCTGCGCATCAGTTGTAACCTAATAACTGTTCTACCTCATAGATGGAGTGTGGTCTTGCCTACTCGTGTTCCTCATGTTCCTGTAGCTAAATTGAGGAAAAAGGTACAGTAATACACTTGCTTCGTGACTCATACTGCAATCTCCACTTCCTCTACTTTCAGTTCTACAGAAAAGAGAACTAATGCTATTTCTATGAAGAAAAAAATCCCTCTGAACGTGAATATAGAGATTGCTCAAGTCCACATCCGTTTTAGGGGGTTTAACATGGAAACAGGGCAGCTGATGGAACCGTCGCAAATTAGAGTTGCTTTTGAATTAAATGTTTTGCTATAAGATTTGAGGACGTATTTTGAGAACATCATTGACATCATTACCAGTCAGTGCATGTCTGGTGAGTGTGAGTGTGTGTGTGTGTATGAGAGAGAGAGAGAGAGAGAAAGAGAGGAGAAAGAGCGAGAGAGCGAGAAAAAGGGAGAGAAAGGGTGGGGGGAGAGGAAGAGAGAAAGGGGGGGGAGAGAGAGAGAAAGAGAGAAAGGGGGGGTAGAGAGAGAGAGAGAGACAGAGAGAAAGGGGGGGTAGAGAGAGAGAGAGAGCTCTCACCACAAACATTTGACTGCCTCTGCTGCTTCAATGGAAATGAAGGAAGTGTAAATTTCATTACTAATACCGCACTCGCCCACTAAAACACACACACACACACACTAATGCTCACGCACACACACACACACTAATGCTCACGCACACACACAGGATGCGCTGTGGTGTTAAAAGCAACAACGACGTCAGGCCTAACATCAGCCCCTTGATCCCACCCACACAAATTTCTCATAGAGTAATGTTTTTGTTGTCCTGAGACCTGCTCGAGATATTGGAATGGGAGTTGCTTGTAACATGAGTCAGGTTCACATTTCCATTTTTAAGGAAGCATGAATAACACCGTGTGCACCAGTTCAGTAAAGACTCAAAAACTTGGGACAACAGACAGCTTATCAGCACATTTATCAGAACCTCTCTTTGATGACATCACACACACTTTGGTGGACATGTTGATGGCCAATTTGTCAATGCTGAATTTCACACCATCTCTCTTTCTC
The DNA here is from genome assembly GCA_037974565.1 of Clupeocharax schoutedeni. NCBI lineage: Eukaryota > Metazoa > Chordata > Actinopteri > Characiformes > Alestidae > Clupeocharax > Clupeocharax schoutedeni. Next base: position 12,557,619 of record JBBPDH010000130.1, read on the forward strand.
TCTTAAGGCTCTAAGAAAAGAAAGCTGTGAAACCTGTTCCATGCTCACCACAGAAACATATGTGTGAGCATTGTGTGTGTGTGTGTGTGTGTGTGTGTGTGTATTGGGAGCCTGAACTTTCAAATGGTATTTTGGCTTTGATGCAGAAAGAGGGAGATATGAACATGATATACTGGCTTCCTGGCTTGATGAAGTCAGGAACTTGCTCGAATTACTGCATAAAAAAACATGGTTTAGCATCTTCATTAAGAAAAGTGTTAAAATAAATGTACCTTTTTAAGTTACAGAAAATGTAAAAAGCATGTTCAACTGACCTTCAGATAAGAAGAACAGCTTAACTGATTAAAGGGGACATTGTACCACATTTCTAAGAGTTACTAAATCACTTATTTTACAGTGGTGGTGAACACATTCAGGGCTTAATGCCTCTGAAAGCTACAGCACAAATTTACTAATAACACAGAAAGTTACTAACAGTAAGAAATAGCTAGGAATACACAGCCTGAGGTCTGAGATAGTGTTTAACATTAACTATGGCCTGAAATAGATTTCTAAAACACATTCACGGTGGATAGGGTATATCCCCAGATTTCAGATTTGCTACTTTTTTACCATTAACATTCTAGATGACACATAACTTTTTGGCATATTTGGAGGGCAAATAAAATGTCTATAATTGCATTTTAGTCATGGTTCCATTCCCCAACACAGTAAAGCAATTCAAGTTGGTATGTTTCTATACTATGAACCACTTCACATCACACCCTGTATGACTTTGTCTACAGAGTCCTACATGGTCTATTTTTTCAGGTCATTTCATTTATATACGGCTGCTTCTACTCTGTTTAAACACCTCCAATCCTCTGATACTCTGAAAGATGAGAAAGTGCAGCACACGTAAAAGCATAAACCTTTTAATTAGTGTGACTCCTTTTCTGACATCTACTTTAGGAGATGTGCACATGTATAAGCAACAGACACACCAGACATCTCAGAAAAGGAGTGTGCATTTGGGGGTTTTAAAAAGGCAGCTACTCTTCAGTCAGGTGCTTCCTCATAAGACCCCTTGTTGCCCATAATGATAGCCCGGAACTGGGCCCGTGGCCGGCGGATCAGAAACTGTGTCACCAACCAAACAGTGCAAGTGCGTCAAGAGGGTAACCACTCGTGAAGTAGGGGCTTTCCTCTGCACTTTTCCTTCCAAAAATGCTCTGACAACTTTAGAGCTCCATACTGATGACTTCAAAAACGGTTCAGTGCAGGCCTGTTAGGAGTATTTCAATAAACTCTCCTCAAAAACACCAACTAAATGTACCTTTTTGATTAACTGGAAACATGACAATAACTTATACTCTTTTATTGCTCCTGCTGTAGAAAACAACTCAGAAGGACACACGCATTTAGAGTAATGATTTAAATAATAGGCAGATTATTTGATTACAAATATAGCTGATGGTTAGAGCACTACTTCAGTCTTATGAGAATGGGCAGTAAAGGACAGACTGGATGGTCAAACTGAGCAGCAAAGACAAATTTAAGCTTTTTTAAGGGGAGTTAATGCTTCCCAGGAGCTATTCTTTCACACTCATGACCGATTCATTGTCATTAGCATAAAGTGCTTTTCAGGGCACTCAAGGTAACCTCAGTTAAAGATCATTATTTCTTGAATAAGACTCACAACAAAACAGGTATTCCCACACAGCTTAGCTGCAATCATGAGGTTAGCTTTTCTGGCCTTCTTGTTAAAATGTGCGTGTGTGTGTGTGTGTGTGTATGTCTGTGTCTGTGAAAAGTCGAGCAGTCAAGCTTTAGGTGGCTTCTCTTGTGGATTAACACATTCCAAGCCACTTCCAGGGCTGCTGAGTCTTAATGCAGACAGACATATTCAGTCATAGTGCTCTGATTTGAGGCTAAAACACTACCCTCATTACATAAGCCGGCGGGGAATGGGTCAGTTGGCAGATTTGCTGGTGTGGAATGTGGTGGAAAAGACCCGGCTTAAGTCGACAACTTACTCTAAAGAACTCACTTCACCTTTCGGCTCGACTCAGTCAGGGTCATGTGAGTTCATTGATTATACTGATTCACAAGCATTAGTGTTGCATCGTACCTTGATGACCGGAGGTACCAGGTAGTGGCAAGGCACCCAGTCTGCTTCATGTAGAATATCCACTGGTGTCCCACAGGGCTCGGTCTTAGGACCACTTCTCTTTTCTCTTTATACTGGTTCTCTTGGGGATGTA
>JBBPDH010000130.1:12574171-12585342 GCA_037974565.1 Clupeocharax schoutedeni
AATGAACATTGAGACACTGAACCGCTTGAGTTTCAATACAAACAAACAGAAAACATGGGTGTTCTAAAACTTTTGACTGGTGGTGTATATGTGAGAAACTAAAGTTGATTTAGTGATTCTGAGCAGACCCCCTTCTTTCTTTGCTCCATAGTGCAGTTCTAGTGAATTTGGGCCACACAAGCTTAGCCTCCACTCCCCATACATATCAATAAGCTTTTGGAGCCCATAACCTTGTCTCCGATTCACCAGTTGTTCTTCTTTGGACTTTTTTTGGTAAGTATTTCTCATAGCATACTGTGAACACCCTGCAAGTTGTACTGACCCGGTCATCTGCTCACAGTTTGGTCCTGGGCAAAGTGGCACAGACTGCTTGCACGGTTTTTATGCTTCCAACACATCAACACAAAAACGAACTGTTCACTTGCTACATGACATTCCGCCCCTTTAGCAGGAGACACTGTAACCAGGATCATCAGTGTTATTCACTTTGGTTGTGGCTGGTCAGTGTGTTGTTCTGGAGTATTAATACAACACACAAATGAAAAATGAGAAATGGTCATCAACCTTTAGAAATCAGGCAATAACTACAAAAGTAGCTCCACACCTGAAAATACCCACGTTCACCTCGAGCAAGGCACTAATTAAAACGGTTCAAACGGCAATGTTTTCCTGTAAAAGGACACAAACATATTTTGCACCCACAAACAGTGAGGAGGAAACTTTCTCCAAGTTGAGTCTTCTGCAATCTGGGGTCACCAAAACTACAGTTGCCTCTTTCATGACAAAAGAAAGCCCCTACTGAGTCATACTACAAACAAAATGTTTGGTATTTTCAAATCTACACTGTTAATCACTACAACTTTCCAACAACTGCATTGAGATGAGAGAAAACAGAACTTCTTTTAACTAAATAGTGGAGGAGGAGGTTTGATATTAATTGTGTACAACTGATATATATGACATCAGGGTCCCCATCAAACAATAGGGGACTATAGGGGACCTATTCCAAAAGGTCAGGACTAGGTCATGACTGGATCTCAAAAATAAGCATAGCTCAACAACAAGTGCTTTTGCAGCAAGTCTGTGAAAATTCCTAAATGCAGATAACTGACGTTATTCAGAAAATTCTTTTTATTATTATTATTGTTTCAAAGTATCTCTACTTTTTATAACTTTACCTTGCTGGAATGATACAGACTTCTGCGTAAGACCAAGCCAACAAACAATACCCTCATTCTTTTCATAGCTGGGAGGGCAGTGTAGCTCACATGAGCATGAGCAGTCAACAGTCTATATATAAAAATAAATGTGTTGCTGCGCTGGGCTTAATTTGTAGTCTATACATTAGTTGGTATTTCATCTGCTAACACATCTAATTCAAATTGTGACTGACTTGGTGGGGACTAAACTAAACTGTGCTTTGGAGTGGACTCAAGCTCAACCCTGCAGAAGCCAAAGCCTGAGGTCCTCATCTAGACCCCAACAGCAGTAGTGTGTTCTCTAGCTGTGTGTGTCCAGCCCTTTAATACAAGCTCTGTGCTCTTGTCCTGTTTGCTTTTACACTGACAGGCAAAGGAGCCAAAATATTTTCATTTGTAAACCAGTATTAAACAATAATGTGGTCCAGACCAGCAAGCTACTGATTGTCTCAGATCAGTAAGCATGCTTAGCTGATGGATGTCCCCTTTAGTAGATGGATGTGCTGTTCTCCAGTGGTGTTCTCCTAAGGAGGGGAGTTTCGAAAACAGCAACCAGAGGCAGGAAGTACACACCTCGATTTGAGCAGTATGTTTGGCATAGAACTCCAGTGCTTCGTCGCCCTCGCCGTACGTGCCTCCTGCCTTCAGCATGGCCTGCAGCTCCTTGTTATGTCTGGCCAGCTGTTAGTGTGTGGGGAGAGAGGTGAGAAGGTGTGCGTAAGAATGTGAGGCTGGGATACCCAGCACGTAACACTAGGGAGCCAGCTTTAATTATACTGTCTCCTGAGAAATGTCACACTGCACTGACGAATGAGCACAGAACCACAGGTGCCAAAAGCGCGCACGCACACACACACACACACACACACACACACACACACTCATAACAACATCATCTTCAGCTGACTGAAGTGTGTCAGATTTGTCATTGTACAAATATATTCAGCAGTGAGGGATCTGAGGGAGTGAACCGTTTCATCTGAGGCAGTATGTTCCCAAATAATTACTTCTAAAATACTAACATCATACACTAGTATTTAAGGGATTTAAGACTAAATTACCAGTTGCACACATGTAACTATGCAAATGTCGTTTATATGCTGTACACAGAATAACTAAACACTAGCCAACCCCTAGTCTTCATTCAATATTAACACTGTTCAGATGAGGATGTGGATTTTACTTTGAACTACCCATCAGACACAATGTTGTTCTTCTGTGACAACTCTCTTTGACCCTAAAGAGTGTAATGACAAGAGCAGTGACCTGGGGCCAGTGAGGCTACTAACGTGTTTAATTCCTAACTGCACCTTACATAACTGATCCGTCAGGCTAGCTGGCCTACTTAATTACATGAACAGGAAATCTATACAGCTCAACGGAGAGAACAGAAAAGCAGGGAGAAGAGCATGACGTAATCAAGATAAAATGACACATTGAATGTTGATGTGTGTGTTAGGCAGAGAATGAGATAGTGAACTGTTGTATGTGTACGTGTGTGTGTGTGTAATATATATGTGGCATAACCTATTTACCTGGCATAACCTGAGATTTTTTTAACCCATCTGTGTGTAAGAAAGAGTATGTAAAGCTGTATAGTCTTGTATAGTCTTTTTCTGTGTTTGATGTTAGCATTGGGCAATTTGTTATGCATGCCATGTTCCATGTTAAACGCTTGAGACTGCGAGAGTCCTTGCGTGTTCTTGCGTCTTTACCTGATGTGCCAAAATGTAAATGTTGTGACCGACATTCCGGGGGGAAGCAGCATGCTCTTCTTCACCTTCCCCCTCTTCCCCCTCAGTCTGCTCCACCTCAACCTCTCCCTGCATGTAGGCCTTCTTTATCACCTCCACCTGCGCACAAAACCACCACGAAATGAGACAGCATTGCATTTAGTTGTCTATGCTGTTTTGCATTAGGCCTCGTCCACATGGATGTTTGAATCTTGGATAAATGAATGCGCTCTGAATGCCACAGACGTTTGATTGACTTCAGTGAGACGTTACAATGGTGTTCGTCTGACGCTGTTTAACGCCAGCCTGCAGCCCAATGTGTAGTTGTGTGTATTCACCTGTGAGGGCAGTAATTATTTTATTGTAGATTTGTAGTTCTACATTGAAAACAAAATTTATTCTTTGTTAAAACTTACCGTCGGGATTATTGTTTTAAATATCTTCCTGATGCGGCACCGATATTAGGTTCATCCGCTTACTGCACAACATCAGGTCAAAGGGCCATTTTTTGTGCTATTGGAAGACATGCGAAGATTTGGCAGAAGTTCTTTAACTACAGTCACATGTCAGTAACTACTTTATACGCCACTCAACAAATATTTGTTGCGGTTCCCAGAATACTTGAATCATGGGACCCATTCAGTCCTCCAGAACATCAACTGAACGCCATGTAAACAAAATAGCTGTGTTTTCTTTGTGTCCGCCAGGGTTTAAGCAGAAATTGACACCAATCCGTGCTCACCCGGTGCCACAAACACCTGAAAAACACCTGATTCAGACGTCCGTGTGGACAAGGCCTAATCCAACTATGCAACAGGGCCACCTTCTGAGGCCTCCAGTCAGTGGTGTGGCTATTATGTTTGCACAGAAACGTCTCTAAGCAAAGTAAGGCTAAATCTGTCTGCATGAGTTCTTGTAAATACATGTAAGTGTTTTGTGAATAGAATGGGCCAGTGAACATTTTCACTGCAGTTAAAAAAGTAGGCACACTTGCAGTAACTTGTTTGAACGTGAGCCGCCAACAAGGAAAGCAGCATTCCAAGCTATGTCAAGTGCTTGCCACAGTAAAAGGCGAGTGCCCAATGAAACGAGAATTTGCTGCTCCACCCTGCAGATAATGTGGATTGTCATCTTACATTTTCCTAAATATCTTAAATAAAGCACTCTATGTCAATGACAAAGCAACCCACAAGGCCACAGCCCAAATTAGCCAGTGACTGTAGGAGCAATCTTTCCAGACCGAGCTGAAATTCTTCGTCCCTAAATAAAACTGTGTTGTACATATGGAACTTTAATGATGATATGTTGTACCCTACTAATAAAAGTGTGTTTGTAGAGGAGAAGCTTTAACACTCACCAGCTCTTTAGGCCTCATATTGTACAAGATCCTCTCTGCATTTTCACTGTCATGGCGACTCTCCATAATGGCTAGGAGCAGCTTGGAGGCATTATTCTGATGAATAGAGAAACACACATGTGCTACAGTTACTTCTGAACTACACAGAAAGTCCCACAAACCCATATATATCATAACAATCCTCCACGACAGCCAACCCATGCCCTTTTGGTACTTAACACCCAGGGCATTATTGAAATATGTATAACAGTAAAGGTCTGAGTTTGTGCTCCTCACATGTACAGCTCTTAAACAGCATTTCACTGGGAATGCACATGTTCAAGCATGGCCTGAAATTTCCAATAAACTACAAACAGCTGAATCATTTCTAAAGGAAAATACATTTCAGTGACTCCTGCAAACGCTCTGCTTTTCTGGCATCTAACAGAAAAAACATGGCGGTCTTCCATGACATAACCACATTTCTAGATGCAGCCAAGGCAGATGTAATAAACTAATGTAATAAAAAAATGACTTCTTAGAGATGCAACTTCTGTGTCATGATCCTCTGATCTAGATGTCTTTGTTTTACTTTGTACTATATTTTATATCACAACTAATCTATATCTTAAAACAGCCTTGTGTTATATTTTAAGTCACATACTCACTAATCACAGATGTAAGCAATTTAAAGGTGCAATTTAAAAGGTGACCTCTACTGACTGATATTTATGACCAAGTAGTCTCAGCCTCAGACGTCACGCCCACGGAACGTTGGCTAAACGTCTGATGCATATGGTACACTTAACTGGAAACACTTCAGGAATCTCAAAGTCGTCTCTGATTGGTTGAATTTTATCGGAATTCCGGGGGACGCGAGTTCCCCGAAACGTGATGCTGAACGAAACGAACTGTGATTGGTTGTTTGACATGTCGGTAAAACGGCCTTATGGGCGGGCCTTGGCCAAAGAAAGCTGCTATAAATTCCAGACCTTCAGCCGTCAGTCTCACATTTGGCTACATGAGACTAATGACAAAGCTAACCACAAGGCCATGTTCCAAATTAGCACTTAAATGTAACTACAGGAGCAATCTTTACTGAGTCACTCCATAAAATTGGCCACCCTTCACATCAGTCCTTATGCTGAGTGTCAAGCATGTAAACTACCAGGACTTTGACTTCAAGGTAAAAAAAACAGCACCTATTTAATTGCATATACATCTTAAAATATTTAGTGTGCACCTTCAGCTCCAATACGAGGTCCATCCTCTTCTTGCCAAGAGGGTTGATGTCATTCAGAATCAGAGCAATGATGATGTCAATTCCATTGCACTCGTGGGTCGCAATGCAGTTCTGAGGGAAACAGTGAAAGGTTGCCAATGGTGGTTTTGGCATTAAAAGCACAAATTCAAAGAAAGAAGACTTGAGAGGAAACTTCATCAGTAAATGACGAAGCACTTTTACCACTATGCAATGAGGAGCCGCCATTAAAAGGAGCACAATGGAAAAAATGTGTGTTCTGTGGAAGAAGATCTAGTTACAGTAACATTTAAAGGAAGTTACATGATGTAAAGGGTCTTTTACGGTAAGATGGAAGACAAGAGTGTAGTATATATATATGAATGCTGGCAGCAAGGATGCGTTTACATAGCAGTGTATGAATTAATGAACAAATGAATTTAAATATATCAGTACACCCCACCTGGTTCTCATGGCAGGGCCCCTGGCAGTACTCAGTGAGGCTCTCAACAGTCTGGTTGATTAGGGCCACATTCTTCTCGTTAATATAAAGTCCCAGCAGTCCCAGGCCTCCTGTCGTGCTGCCACAGATGCAGTCCAGGAACTGCAGAGTCTCGCACACCAGGTTATAATTGTTCTTGTTGTTCTGACAGCGCAGGAAATTCTGGAGAGAGGTGGAAAACATACAGCTCCCTAGAAAACACTTGTCAACAGGATGTAAAGGATGTGCACTGGTATTTACAGGACACATTAGAATAACAGCCATGCAGACTGAAGATCATTGGGTTTATAGGAGTTGTGAGAACATACAAAATATTCCAAATGTATATGCTTGTTTTTTTTACATTTGGTAAGACTAGGGTCAAAGCCAACTAAATATCAGGGGGTGATATAAATACTTGGGCTTTTATCATGGCTTCTGAACTAATCTTTTTTCTATTGGTGGGCCGTTATCGGCGTTAACGTGCTGCGTTAATGTGAGATTAATGCAAGGATTTACTCTCTCTCTCTCTCGGTCGGGACTTTTCCGGATCGCTCCATTTTAAACCTGTCTCACTCTCTGTTTCTTTCTGTGTCACACTCTCTCTCGCGCGCACTCTCTCTGTGCCTCTCTCTCTCTCTCGTTCGTGACTTTTCTGGAGCGTGCGGATCGTCTCTCTCTCTCTCTCTTATACTCTCTCTCTCTCTCTCTCTCTCTCTCTCTCTCCCTTACTCTTTCTCTCTGTCTCTGTCTCGTTCCTGACTTTTCCGTATTTAAACCTCAGGTTTATATTTGCATTTTCTTTAAGGGTAATGTATTAAACTGAGTTCAAAATGAAATTAAAGTGATCTGAGAGAACATTTTGAGGCATATTTACGGTTTACACTATAAAAACAGGCATTTTAAGGCATTTCTTTGACAAAAACACAACTCGTTTTTTTCACTATACGCGGGTGCTCTTTCATTTCCATTAATAGTCTTGTTTCTATTTGTAAAGTGTGTATCTGCACTCAGTGATATCTTGTGTGAAAAGTTTGGATATATGATTTAAAAATAGTACAATAATGACTATATATTTAGGGTGGCTTGGGATCATTTTGCGGGGGGCTTCAGACCTTCGGCAGAATTCAAATGAGCCATTTTAATTTAGATTAATCTAGATTAAATTTTTTATCTAGATTAATTCCAAAATTACAGTCATAATAAAATTAATCTATGCCCACCCCTACATCAGTGTCGTAGAAACAGATTTAACTTGAGGAACACTTGTGTTTTTTTTTATTAACCCCTGTATCGGCAACCATTTTCATTACAAAGGAACATATATGGCTACTGTGTGAAAGTGTATTTAACTACTTCTACCTTATTACTACAATCTTTAATTACTCTAACACAGTGGGTCGGTACTGAGATAAGTTCTGTGGCTGACCTGCAGCTCTCGGTTGTGGTTTTCACAGAGCAGCTGCATGAGGCGCAAAATGGGCTGCATGATGGTGATGGTGACGCTCATCTCATTCTCATCCTGGTTCTTCTCGGCCGAGCTTGTTTGGACTTCCCCGCCACTCAGGTGCTCATCTGAGTCCACCTCTCGCCGATACGCCGTAAAAGCCTTCTTTGTAATTGTAGAAGCTTCCAGAAGCTGCTCACGCACCTCACCGGTGACAACAGCCACACCCTTCACTGGAGAAAAAGATGGAAAATTTTGGGAACAAATGAACTGTTATCATTGTAGTCTGCCTTAGGAGTGACACAAACCAGTCACATTAAAACACCCCTGACAGGTGGAGTGAGTAACGCTGATGATGTTGTTAGAGTCACCTGTTAGGGAGAGAAAGTTCATGAAGTTGATGTGTTGGAAAATGGGCGAGAGTGAGGATCTAAGAGACTTACATTTACATTTATGGCATTTAGCAGACGCTTTTATCCAAAACGACTTCCATTCCCTAACTACAGGGCACAGTCTCTCCCTGAAGCAACTTCACTGGAGCAACTTGGGGTTAAGGGTCTTGGTCAGGAACCCAGCGGTGGTGCTGAAGGTAGGATTCGAACCCATGATCTCTCGGTCCACAGGCAAGTATCCTACCACTAGGCCACCCCCATCACAAGAGTCAAACTGGGATGTCTAGACAGCTGGGTCAGAGTATCTTCAAAACAACAGACCTTGTGGGGTTCCCAGTATGCAGTGGTCAGAACCAACCAAAAGCACTACATAGAAGGAAAACAAGTGAACCAGCAACAGGGTCATGGAATCCTAAGGCTCACATATGATGTACGTCGCTCTGGATAAGAGCGTCTGCTAAATGCCGTAAACATATGTGCATGGAGAGTGATGGCCAGCCAATCTGGATCCCACAGAAGACCTACTGCAGCACAAACTGCTGAAAAAAATCATACTGGCTCAGACAGAAAGGGATCAGAACTCAATGGCCATCATAACTGGACAATGGAGAACTAGTACAAATGGCTTGGTCTTCACTAGTCTTCATTGAACCCATGGTTGATCATTGTAATCATTGTGTAAAAAAAAAAGAAGAAAAAAGTGTGTGTACATAGTACAGAAATATTTCCCTACTAGAAATTTTCCATTTGGGTCATTAACTGTTCACTTACCTTTCAGATAGCCTGAGCTCACAATGTCCTGATTAAGACCAGATTTTTGCATATTTTGTTACGTTAACAAAGGCATATTTTAGTGATAATCTAAACTTGGCTTGTGTGTAGACTAAGGGTGTACTCACACTAGACACGGTTGCCGTGAACCGGACCCAAGTACGATTGCCCCCCCTCCCCAATCCCCCTCTGGCCCGCACTCACATTAGATTTCCGGAGCACGCTTACGTCATTATGGTGCGACAGTTTCAGGATAAACAGGAAACCGTCGCTGAACGCAGTGGAGTCCGTCGCTCTGTTTACTTTTTTGATAGTAATTTTGAGTAGTTTGGTTCGCGGTGGTCCACAGACCTGTTGCTAAACAGGTCTATCGCTTTTGTGGCACGAAAAATGGTTTTGGAGCGTTGCATAAATGTGACGTCACGCGTCCTGATCCGTGCTCCAGCACGTTTAGCGCTCACACTACATGCGAACCGCGCCAGAGTCCAACTGAACCGTGCTCTGGCTCACCTCTTCTAAGCGGGCCAGGGACGGCTAAACGAACCGCGCCCAGGCACGGTTCGGAGCACTCACACTAGTCAAACGAACCTCGCTTTGTTGCTCAAATGCACTCGGGCACAGTTCAAACTATATAGTGTGTGCCTCCACAGGGACATGATTGAATAGTAACACCATGGTGCAATATCTCTGTCTCAGACTGTTTTGCGATTATACATACTATTCTAACATGAAATTGAATGAGTTTCAATTTGTTGACAGGGTAACTGGGGATGGAAGACCAGCATCTGAAGGATGTTCTGGACATAGTAGTCTGGTGTCAGTGTTTTACTAGAGAACACTCTTCAGACCTTTCTTTTTGGTGAGTGTCTCTTTATCGTTGGTCTCTTCATCTTTCCGCTTGCTGCCCAGGTCGCTGGTGTTGACCGTCACAGTGGCTTTGATCTCCTGCTGGGCGAGCTTCATTCGCTCGTAGAAGACCTTAAAGAACTTCTCAGACTTGTTGTCTCGTGTCAGTCGAATAAAGAACGATCTCTGAAAAGAGAGAGGGTGATAATAAGGAGAGGAAACAGAGACAATGAGTTAAATGAGTACAAAGCAATGACCACAATCAACCACAGTTTCTGGATGCGTTCGCTAGTATAGATGGCACCTATCCGATACAACCAAAAGTATCTGGCTGATCTAAAAATAAAAAATAAGTGATACACAGCGGCAAACAAGTACACATCCTCTAGCAAATTTACAGTAATGGTGTATTAAAGTGCAGAAATGTGTTCTCTACAGAGGATGCACTTATTTACTCTTAGAAAATCAATAAAACTTGTTTATTTGACCGGGGTGCCCTAACTATTGTAGATGCACTTTGAACAGGACTATAAACTGTACTTTAATATTGCTCTACACTTACAAGACGAAACTGCTTAACAGAACACAAATTTCTAATACATTGTAATACAAAAGTGTCAAGCATGTTGACAAGCAGTGTCATGTCCTGTCAAGGATAGACAACTTCATTCCTTCATTATTTCTTTTTTAAAAATACGTTAGACCACTATGGCATAGGCCAGGGTCAAGTTGCAGAATCAGAAAAGAAAGAGTGGTATTGTGGTATTTTGAGGGAGGTTTCCTTCGGCTCAGAAACAGTGGTGCTGCTCAAAAAAAAAGATTGTTGCTCCGACACACTTTACTGTACTAATTAGCAATTTATGAAGATCTTCACTGGCTGAATCAGGTGAGCAGGGGAAACACCAAACTAGCTCTCGGGTGCAGGAATTTCCCCAGAACAACCAAACCGTCTACCACCATCCACTGGAAAAGCAGTGAAAGTCTAGATTGCAGGAAGTAGCACTCTGGCTGTGTAGGATTTAACAGCCTGTCTCTTTAAAGACCCACAGCAGTGTTTCACAGCGCAGCCATGCTCCTGGGCTCCATTCTCACGTCCCTCCCTCAGTGTTTACTGCCAGGCAGGCTCACACCACTGTTGTTACATAACTAACGCACACACACACACACACACACACACACACACACACACACACACACACACACACACACACACACACACGGAAATAACCTGTAGTGCCTCTCGGCTCACCTGATTTAACACAGTCTGCCTCTCTGTAGTGTTGTGACCACAGTTACATGCACAGACGCACAAGATAGGAAAAGAAAATAGTGGGTCCAGCTTAACATGACAAGCATTTTTCTGTCTGCCCTCTAAAATCTCAGTGGTAAAAAAGTATCATATCTTTAACTTCAATTAAAATAAAACCACCCCAAAGTCGTCAGGTTGGAGGAACACAGGGAGAGAAAGAGAGACAGAGAGAGGGGTAGAGAGAAACGTATGGAGGCTGGATGGTTACGTGGTGTTTTTTGGCTTTTTTTCTCGGGTATATCCTGTCCTACTTTCCTTCTTTTCATTTTTTTACCCTCTTCAACAATCCCTCCTTACATAACCACTATAATCAGCTGAGTAGCTGAGGGTACAGAGTGCAGAGGGAGAAGGCAAGAGAGGGGGGGGGGGGAGGGAGAAGGCAAGAGGGTGGGGGGGGGGAGAAAAAGAAAAAGGGGG
>JBBPDH010000130.1:12658484-12673197 GCA_037974565.1 Clupeocharax schoutedeni
GAAACCTGGTACCGTAACATTTTATTTTTTTAGTACCGTACTTGGTACCGAAGTACCGGGTCTTTTGACAACACTAAAATGTATCTTGCAGACCTTCATGAGAGAAATGAGGTGATAGCAGCAGACAGTTATGGCCAAGCTGTAGCTGTATATCAGTAGCTCCACAGCTTAAGCCCTTTGTTTTGACATCCTGCTTTTCAGCACCATGAGGCATGATCCCATTTCCACAGCACAGAGAGAAGCAAAGAGAGAGAGAGAGAAAGAGAAAGAGAAAAAGGGAGAAAAATATGTGCAAGAAAACAGCTGCAAGATGTTAAGCATTTAAAAGCAGTAAGAGAGAAGGTGACAGTGTGACAAAAAGGAGAGACAAACACAAAGGATGGCCTTACCTCGAAACTTCTTAGGTGGGTTGTTGAGGTCACCAGTGTCTGGCTGGACCACACAGCGATCATCCACCAGGCTGCAGGCAGAGAAGTTTGTCAGAATAATGATTATTATCTTTGCTGCTGCGCTGTCAGTAAAAAAAGGACTAAAATAAATTATGTGTTGCACCTAAAATTAAACCATTATGACAATATACATACATATACATTTCATTACAAAGAAAGCATTAAAAAATACGGTTGTATTACACTGTGACTTAAAAAAATAAATTATAATTGTAGCCACAGCTTCTGATAGTATTACACTACTGCCACGTTTACATAAATATAAATAAATATTTCATCAAGTTGTGTGATTTCATGCTTCCTTGATGTGGTGCATGCTCAATTTCTCATCATCACGATGACAGATTTTTGCCCTAATTGCACACTTCTAATACTTCTAATACATTTTCTCATTGGGACGAATGAGCGTAACAATACCCTCAGCCCCTGAGATGCTTCCTTGATGATGAATATTTAGTTGTGGCATAATCTACTAATGAGACTAAAGCTGGGAGGAGGGAGAAGTGTGTTGGATGACACATATGTGCTAACTGGGTTGTTGACTGGTGCTGGCTGCTTTAATGCTCAAACAATGCATTGATTAAAATAAACCCATTTTCCACCATGAACAAGTTCACATTTTTGCAATATTACAGGTTTTTGATGCATTGTTCACCCCTGTTAGCATGATTAAGACATTTACTAAAACTCAACAATGGGCTCAAAACTGTTCCTATGAAAGCATATATTTGTGGTTGTTGCACTTTAATATTCAGACTTGAATACGTTTTGCTGTCGTGTGAAATATCCAACAAAATAAGATGGAGAAAAGACTTCAAAGAGAAAAGATAAAATGTAACTTAAAAAGGACAGAAAGACAGAGAGCAAGAAAGAAGCGAGAAAATTACTGCGATTGTTTGAACGTACCTAAAATAACATATGCCCGGCCCATAAGGTCAGGCACTTCAAGAGGCCTCAACTAACACCACATTATTTCCAGTGTGACAGAGTTAATGTCATTCACTGTACTGTAGCATTCAGTCAACACTCTCTGCATTACAAGCTCTTCAGGTCGGGGAGTGTCATGTTATCTTCCGCAGAAAACGATGTCTCTGCATGTCAGAATCATTCAGCACTTGTTTCCTCCACTGCAAAAGTCACACATCTTTTACTCAAAGTCAGACTCTCAGGGAAACGCATTCATTATACAGAGACGCTGACACAGTTAATCCATGTCTTTATGCAGAAGAATTAATTGAATAATTTAAGAGTATTAATTTAATTTAATTCACTTTAATGGCATTTTTGGCATATTTTCTATGCTGCTGAGAATTCGTGAATGTGTCATGTGGCAGTAATTACTGCAGTAATGCTCGCTTTACAAGTAGCCTGAATACCAATCATTTTCAGAAGTGCTTCCGTGAAAACTCCAAAGCATCTAGCTGATGATCTGTTATCCAATCTGAATCAATAAATTAATTGATTAACAGATTAAACCATTTTTACTCTTTTTAAACCACTTCATGCTACCTGCAAATCATAGCAAGAACGCGTCACCATTTAAACCCACACTGTTATAGAGTGACTGACAGAAGCAGCAACAAACCTACAGATCATCCTTCATTAAAATTCATTCCAAGATACCCTGGCATCTCATGAAGCCAGCTGCAGTTCTCAGGCACATATGGCTGAATGTGGCTGAGCCGTGCACACATGCGCGTGAGCACACACACACACACACACAAATACACACCTACACCACCACGCACATTTCTTCCCACTGGTAGTGATGCAGGGCAGGTGGCTCATTACCCCCTCCCTTGTGTGAGGTCAGTCAGAGACAGAGCCACACAGTGCTCTAAATATAGCTCCAGCTTGTGACACACACACACACACACACACACACAGAAGAGGTACAGAAAATGATTACTGGGCAAAACAACGCTAGACGGATGTCTTGACAAACGAGTACAGTCAACTCTCCGTTCCTCAAAGCTGTACATGCTGTTGTTACCATGGAGAAGTGACATGAGCCAGTGGTGTGTAAATGAGCGAGTGTGAGTGTGAATGTTTGGTCACTGTTAGGATGTCGAAGATTGGTAAAAGGGCGGAACTGAATGGCAGGAAACGGCAGGGTATGGTTAACCAGAGTGGGAAGGTTACATCAGTCTTGGAGAATATAGAACCTAAAGTCAGCGTTCTGCATAACTGTTTAGGCAGGAGTACACAGACAGGAGCAGAATATAGAAACGCAAACACACGACATCACAGCCCAGGCAAACACACCACCAAGACATTTACAGTCATCTAATTAACAGTAACATTCTCTCATCTTAGAGCCGTAGTGCATCATATGAACATGTTTCTGACTTTACCCTTTTATTATTGTTTTTTCCCCTAAAAATCATTTATAGCATTTGAGTAATTTTAGGCAATCTATTTTAATTTAACAGGCTGTTCATTTGTTACCCCACCTTTAAGAACAACATTTCTAAATGAACTACTCATTGAAGACAGCCTATTCTAACACTTCTAATATTTGAAAGTTACACAGAAAGTTGGAATAATGTAAATGTGCTGGTTTTCATTACATCGCAAACACAATGAATTCACATCAGAGGTGTTTTTGCCCTACCTATGGATGTTAAGAACTTGGAAATCATTATACATTTAGAACCATTAAACCAAATAGGTCTTCCCTTCCAAGATTTTTTTGTATACAAAATGTACAGCTGTGTATATACAGCCATCTGAACACTGCACTTCCACTGTAAACCACATTCCCAGCCCATCCCACCCTTGCGAGCTTTGATGCACTTCTGTAGCCCCTTCAGAACACTAGGGGTCAGTGAGAGGAGCATCAGTGTTCCAGGGCTAAGAAGTGCAATTAATTCCTGGAGGTGGCCTATTCTGCATTTTTGTACTCTTAATAACTGTGTGTTGGAATACAGTATCTGTCACAGTGCTGTATTCATTCAAATGCCAACTGCATTAAAAGTTGTACTGTCCTGTTGTTGTTTTCCTTGTTCTCTCTCTCTCTCTCTCTCTCTCTCTCTCTCTCTCTCTCTCTCTCTCGTCCTATCTGCACTTATGTAGTCTTGTGGGTATTTCTTGCGCACCATAGTCCAGGAGGAACCTTATTTGGTTTCACTGTATACTGTGCATATGGCTGAAAGGACAATAAACCAACTTGACTTTGTATGCCATAGATGTTTCTGACAATGAATGAGAACAGAGCAGAGAAAGAGAAAATGAGAGAGACGCATACCCCAAAGTGCTGATGAAGCCATTGGTGGAACCTTCCGCATACAGGGAACATATGTCCCCAATGTGGAGGAAGCTAGACATCTTGTCCGACATTTTTCTCCACTTTCAGGTGTGCCTGTGGGGGAAAGAGAGGGGAGAAAAAGAAACAGCAGAATTAGAAATGAAAGAGAGTATCATGGAATGCAAGCTCCCTTCCCTCAGTTCCGCTTTTAACCAATAAAACCCGTTGCTTTAGAGGTAAGTGAGTGTACAATAACTCAAATGGAGCAGTCATAAGTAGGTTATCTCAGAAGGGGTGACAGCTGTAGGGAAAAACGCTGGACTTTTCCAGAGAGAGCGCAGCAGGACTGCAGGGACAGCTTCTAGAACATCAGTATCTGCCATTTTGAGGTGGCCTAGTTTTAGAGGGAACTGACACAGAATTCAAGGTCTATTCGCTGTCAAGTCGGTGGGCTGGTGAGGGTAAACCCAAAACAGGACAGGTATTAAAGCCTTTATGGAAGCCACAACTAGCTCAAAATGCAGAGGCTTTAATCCTGTAGGTGACATTTTGTTTAGGGTGTGCTTTCTTTCACTTTATTAATATTAAGCTGGGGAGAGAGCATAATAAAAGGACAGGCGTGCCTTGCTGTAGCACCCCGGCCATCAGGTATCATAGAAGGAGAGGGGGAAATTATCCATCTATTCAACATTTCTAATGGAAATTACCGTGTAGAATACATTGCATGCAATACATAATGAATGAAATGAAGCAATTTATCTTTTAAAATAGAGCAATACAAGCTGCCATACAGTGTTCACACAGTATCAGAGAATGTAACGTCTAACGGGTAACACAGTAAGAAATTTAAGTAACACTTAAATTTCTTTAAGGTAAACTCACACGTTCAGCAGCACACCATAAAACAACATTAATGCCTGGAGGTGGCCCATCAGGAATTGAAACCAGCAGGCCTCCAGTTTGGCCACCGAGCTGCTACAAGAAGTTACACTGCTGAACTGGGCTGTACAAAATATTTATTTTTAAGGACTCCTATGAAAAAACAGGCAACAACAAGCCTGACGAAACATGGCCTGTGGACCATACGGCCTCAAGAATAGCCTTTGAATCATAATCAAATCGTGAGACCAGTGAACTAATTAAAAAAAATAATAATTAAACCAAAGGCAGCATCTGCCGATCAAGATTTATCTAAAAGTCTTAAATAATTGTTCTAGAATAAGGGAATTGTTGCCTGTTCCCATTTCCCATGAAACAGTAATAATAGTAATTCTGATCCTGTAATGCACTCCTCATTAGAGTTCAGACAATACTATAAGAAAATAAAATGATGTATAGCAGTGGCACTCCAGGAGAGAGAAACTCAAAAGAGCAGACTCCTGGGAGGTTGTGGACATCATGGAGGTAAATGTTTACTAACATAAATACTCAGAGCTTCAGTGGACAAAAACTACCTGGGGTCATATCAGGAGTCATAAACAAGCAAAATTCAAATCAAACAAGTCTGCAGCTGAATACTCCTTCTAAGACTGTCCTAAATGTTCTCAAATACACTGTACGTGTCTATACATGGATATATATGCCTAGTCTGTATTATCAAGTTCATGAAAATTATATGTCAACAACTGGCCAACTGTATAGACAACTCATTTGAAATGAATAAGTACATTTGTTTAAATAAATGAGTGACTGAGCACGTGTATACATGAATGAATGATTTAATGCATTTATACTTATAACAGTAAATATACAATGGAATTTTGTTTACAAAGATTTGCATCAAGTATTTATCTGAAAGTTAAAATGAATGCACGCCTATTGGCATTATTACACATGTCAGATAAAATGACACAGTCTTACAGTTCAGCTGCAGACCTGCCTCAAGCCTGCGCACCTGCCTCAACCCCGAATAAGCCTAAACACTTGTTGTGGGGTTTTCCCTGAGAAGTGTCATGAGCTGGCCTTGTAAATCTGGTCTACATTCTATAACAACCAGATGTAGAGCTGGGTGAAATATGAGTCCAGCGGTCTCGCTTAGTTTTCATTCATGTGCTCAGGGACTCACAGACCAGCCATATTTTTGCTCTATTCATATGCATGATGAGTCAAGTTGAAGCACATAGGTGGTTCATCAGGGGGGTCCCTAAGGACCATTTTGAGAACCACTGTTTTAGTGAAGAAATCAGTAAGCTGCTATTGGTGTAATTTACTGGGGCTGTATAGTAAGGATGAATATGAGTACTGAGGTGTCATAACTGCAATATTTGTCAACATATTAAAGAGCCCATTTCTCTAAAGGAATAAACATAACTTGGAAATGGTCATATAAAAACAATAAACTACATATTTGTGCTGCACAAACCTGCACAAACATCAAGGGAAAAACAAGAAAACAGCAGAATACTGTTTTGGGCCCAGGCAAAACAGTGTCTTTAATGGTTAAAGTCCAGCATAATTCTACTGTGATTGCTTTAAGGTTCATTCGCAACTGCAGCATTTTGCAATACCAATATTGCAGAAAATTATACTACAATAACAATTGACAGATATGTTGTGCAGCCCTTTCGAAAACAGTTCAAATACACAACTAAACAAAAAAGCATGCTAGCTCTGTAGAAACCCAGTTAATGTCTACGAAGCATTCACTTTAGTAATGTACCCTTAAATATGATTAAATGAATTGCTTTGTGATTATAACTATGTAGTACTTTACAGTGTTGAATTCTGTCAACACGGACCACTAACCTGACTAACCTGATGGCCATTTTGCTGAAGGTACTTGCTTATACTGTGCTCCATCCTGGAGGATTTACTCAGAATGGGTAGCACCTTCTCCCTAAAAGTAGGTTTTGACTGTGGCGGGGGAAGAATTTGGGATTATCCACCTCGTCTGGGCTCGCTGGCTGCACGAGCTGCTAAATTCAGCTGCTTATTACAGCCAGCCAATCAGAATCCGCCTCGCTCAATTCGGAGGCTCGCGATATCATTTCAACATTTTGATAATGAACCGTTTAATCCAACGGAATTAACGGCGAACAGCTATGTAGGGCTAGCTAATGCTATCTGGCTTTAAAGTGTTAAAAATACGCAGTTGAACTGAGAAACATTTTGAGATGCACGTTCTGTCTCTGGTCTTGTCAAAGAAGGCTCACCTGCCACTGTCATCACCATAAAAGCACAAATATCTCCTCATGCGTGTGAAAGCCAGCAGAATTTCACGCAACATGACAACAGCAGGCTGTCGGGCACGCAGTTAAACTGAGAAACGTAACCTTGCATTGATTTTAAAAAGCTCAAAACGATGCAATTTGTCTCTCGGGTCTTGTCAAAGAGGGCTCACCTGCTCCTGTCATAACCACAAAAGCACAAATATTTCCCCGAGCTTGAGATAAAAATGCAGAATTTTAAACAAAACTACAGGCTGTCATCGAGTCATAAGCTCTATTTCTGAGAACAGAGAGCGTCCTAAAGCCGTAGGCAACACTGAGATGCTCCAACTCGGTCCGGAGCAACCACGCTAGCAGAGAGTTGAGCATTAACTTTAACGTTACCTCCTGCGGATGGAGATCGTGGAGCGAGTGACAAGCGAAGCAGACGGAGGCTCGGTCAGGGAGAGACGACGGCGCCCGGCCGACTTTCACAGGGTAACTCCATGGTAAGTGAGGAAAAAAGTCCAGTTGAAAACCGCGGCGTCTCGCAGACAGTTGAATTTTGTCCCCAACACTCACCGCTCCCCCTCCTCTTCACACCCCCTCCGCCTCCACCGGCGGGGAAGGACCGCCCCATTTCTTTAAAACCCTCAGGGGCTTCATGGGAAATGTAGTTTTTCTTGCTGTTGCGTTGGTTTTTGACTACCACAAGCATAATTTTTGAAACAGTCAAGTACGAATAAATTATGAATTACATATTAGTGGTACACAAACCTACACAAAGGTCAAGAAAATAATGAAATCGACGAAAACAGTAGAATGCGGACCCTGGCGAATCAGTGCCTGTAATGGTCACCTGGAGCTGTGATTTATTATTTGGTCATTTGCATATTGCAGGCTTTAAACTGATTTCTAACTGATAAAATATTGTGCCGCCGTAGTTAGAGTTAAGATTTAATTTGAACTAGGACTGACTATGGCTTTACCTTTGGACATGTGCTGAGGAGAAGCTCTGGTTATGTTGAGAAAAGGATGCTAAGGATGGAGATCCAGGGAAGAGGAGAAGAGAATGGCCTTGGCAGTTGGTATAAGAGAGAAAGATGCAGAGGACTGAATGAAATAGAGACAGCCGACCCGCCGAGGTAACCCCTTGTTGGGAGCAGATGAAAGAAAGCAGAAGAAGGAGTTTTTCCTGCTGTACCCGTTCTGTGGGTGAACTGAAGAAAAAAACAGTCGAACATAAGAAGTTTCCTCCTCCCAAAATCTGTCTGTGGTAATAATAGCAAAGGAAGTATAGTAAAATAGTAAAAGTAATGTCTTGTACAGGGCAAAACACGATCTTATTTTACTTATCAGCTACACTAAATGGACAAAACTATTGGGACATACCTCTCCATCATTGAATGCAAGTACCCTCTTACTTTCCAGTGAAGAGCAATCTTACTGCTTCATCAGAACAAGACATTTTGGACAATTGCATGCTTCCAACTTTGTGGACACAGTTTGGGGAAGAGCCTTTTCTGTTCCAGCATGACTGTGTCCCATTGTACAAAGCGCGCTCCATAAAGACATCGCTGGAGGAGTTCAGTTTGGAAGAACCTGACTGGCCTGCACATAGTCCTGACCTCAGCCTCATCCAACACTTTTGTGATGAACTAGAACAGAGATTGGGAGCCAGACCTTCTCATCCAACATCAGTGTCTGACCTCTACAGAATGAATGAACACAAACTCCTAAAGAAACCACAAAATTATGTGGAAAGGCTTCCAAGAAGAGTGGAAGTTGTTCTAGCTGCAAATTCTATATTAAAGTCTATATATTTGATTGCAATGCCAATAAAGTTCCTGTTGGTGTAGTGGTCAGATGTCCCAATAAATGTATCCATATAGTGTATAAGATTTGGTGGATCTGGTGTGTTAGAAAAAGGGAAAACGCAAAAATGGCAAGGAGTACCACTTTGGGAGCCGCTGCCTTAGCTTATAGCTCCAGAACAACCAGAGAAATGACTCTAGACATCAAACATCATTTATGGTTGCATACTTTCACCCTAGGGCCAATGGCTCCAGCCTCCTTATGACCCTGGTTAACGATGAGTAGCTCGATTAATGAATGAATTGTAAATATAAAGCGTTACTGGATCAGGTACTCTTACTAAGATCATTTGGGAAAGGATCCCATAAGATCCTTAATAGTTTGTAAAATAACAGGACATGGTCATAAATGGGGCTGAGTGAAGTGTAGATTTTGCCACCCAAAAGATCATTTTTCATATACAAAAATTGTGCAAAGTGTGTAAATAATAGTGACAAGTTTATGTTTGCTGGTTAAAGTAAAAATCTTTATTTTTCTTAAGATATAAACATATAGATTGCCCAGAAAGTTGTTAATGGCATGATCATTATCAGAATATGTGTCTGTTTATTCATTGATACTTATTATAAGTGTAATTGTGGTAATATAGCCATGACCTTCTTTTAAGGAGGACTAGGACATCAAATCTGTTTAACAATGTGTGATCATCAAATTGTCAAAAACAGAGGCTCTTGCTTCATTTTCCCAGGTAGATTTTACACAGCATGTAAGGCAGACCTGCAGGAGGTCGGGAGCGGGGAGGCTGTCAGAAACAGAGCGATTGTTGACCCCACCCATCAAGTGAGAGCAGCCGTCTGGCTGCAGTATGAAGTCAGGTCTGTAAATGGACTTTCTTATGGTGCTGTTGACTGCTGTTTTTGAACTCATCACACGTTTGGCAGATTGATACAGGCCTAGAGCTTAAATCCAGCACGATTTTCCTATGAGATCTGGGGGGGGGGTCAACTGTGAGTGATGCGAATCCTTGACAAATTTTTTTATACATTCCTTTTTCTGCCTGTCAATTTCTGTCAGTTTTCATTTCAAGTTTATAAGAGTCTGACCCACAAACCAAGTTGGTGATCCACTTTTTTTGCAACTGGCCTAAAAAAGAGAGCCCAGCACGTAAATTCTTCAGTCATCAGAGATGCAGCCTCTTCGTGATTAAATCTGGCTTGGACATAAAGAAACTCCATCTCCAACTCCAGCCCTCATGTGAGCGGCACTATTTAAATATGCCAATGGCTGTTTATCAGGCACTACAACAAGAGTGCACTCAATAAAAATAACTATAACAGTCTGCTTATATTAATACCAGTACAAAATACTCTGAAGGGAAAAGGCAGATTTCTGATCATGAAGCTCATTCACACAAGGAGATGTGTTTAGTCTAAGTGTGATGAACAAATGTGTATGTTTACGTACATTCATCGTAAGTCTGCAAGTTTCTGTTTGGTGTGTGTGTGTGTGGACGAGCGAGCGTGTGTATATCTGGGTGTATGAGTCTGGGTGACGTTGCCTGTGCCAGACCTTTGAGATGGAAATATTCACCAATTGTTTGACGCTCTTCACACAGCTGCTGCATTGTAGCTGATTGCCACCAAAACAGAGGCGTGCGGTTTGCTGCTTTGATCAGACACTCACACACACACACACACACACACACACACACCCCATCATCATCTTCTGCTCCCGTTAGACACACTGAAGGAAAGCGCTTAAACAGAGAGTTAAAGGAACATCCATTATCTGCTAGGTGACCAGATCACCAGATACAGACGTTTAGTTTGGCACAAGAGACAAGAGAGCCTAGTTTCTGAGAATAAGACCTTGAATTTAAACATTAGAATAAGACTATTGGAATAAACAATAACATGTTTTCTTTACATGGTTTCTGTAAACAGAAAATGAACAAAAATAACACACAGTTTATGATTGATAAACTTGTGACTGGTTGGCCTAGAGTTGGTTTGCCTATGATTGGTTAATATGACCAGTGGAACCAGTGGGAAGGTGCTGAAGGTACTGTCCACTGACTCCTAATCTAAATGTGTTTTAAATCACCAGTTTTTGTGTTCTTGTCTTAACGTGAGGCACTATTGTTACTAATTGAACTGTTACTGTAGTAAGTCTAACATGCAGGTTTTAATCATAATAACCATTATAACCAGTAAAACAACATTAAAATAAAAGCAAAGCTGGTTATTTAAACTGATAAAACAAATAATGGTAAACATATGCTTTATTTACATGCATTTAATTTCCTTTCAATAATGGATCCATAACATTTTGAAATACTTTGGGTTACTTTCCCCATTTCCAAAAAAAGCTAATGCTAAGAGTGTTTGGCAGGGGCCCTGATTCTCACTTTTAAGGACATACTTAATCTGCTTTGTATAGATTGTCTGGTGATACTGTGACCATATTGAATTAACTAAGCCTGATGAGGAAGGAACTAGTCACTGATATTGTTTATCAAGAGATGACATGACAGAAGGTCACATCAGGAGAGCACTGGCGGGAAGAAAAAACTGACCGATTCGCGATTCACTTGCTGTAAATGAACAAAGTGGGAGAGTTTGGCGTTTTGGTTTGTTGCTCTCAGCTCAGGCCGTAGGGGGAGGAACAGACCCACACAAAACTGTGAAGCAACATATGAATGGAGCTATTGTGAAGTGGCATAGGAGAATAGCAAGTATATACAGTGACTGTACATCTATTGTTGATGCCATTGTGAAAGGAGTGAGTGAATGGGAGGAGGGGTGTATCTGTGATTTGTGTGACGTACTGTGTTTTGTTTGAACAAATTCTCTTTGATGCCCAGTATGTCTCAGGTATACACAGGTTTCTGCTTCTCCTTACCTCTTGGGATGATAGTAAACCACCTGCATTGCTCAGAAACAAGCCGACAATCTGACAAGAGCAATGATCAACAAGTTACAACCTCAGACCAGAAAGTGGTGACTGCTGATTTTGCTATTTTAGAATTAATGATATATAATTATTATATTAAACCGAACAGGCTCTCATTATGAACCTTTTTTTAATGTAAATAATGTAAAATGAAACTAGTATTTAAATTGTTGTGACATGCAAAAATGCACACGAGGTCATTGTGATCAGATTAAAGAACAGATGAAAGGTGCAGAGCTGAACAGGGTTCAAGTTGCACAGGGCAAAACACGCAGGCGAAACACAGAATCAGTTAACACCGGGGTAAAAAAAGAGAGAACAAACACCAAGCTAGAAATACCGGGGCAAAAACACAAAACGAACTCAGAGCAAAGACAAGTCAAGCAACAACAGGGCATTAAGAACAAAGAACCTGGGGCAGCTGGTGGCCTGATGGTTGGGGAGTTGCCCCTGTGATCAGAAGGTTGTGGGTTTGAATTTCAGGTCTGATATAGGCACCATAGCAGGTACCACTGAGTAAGGCACCCAGTCACTGCTTCCCAGCTGCTGTGTTCCTGGCTGCCTGCTGTTTCACTGTTGCACTGTTGTTGGGGACAAAATGTATTACATTTTAATGAACGATTATGGCAAAACAAGAATGTCATCTAAGAATGAGCTTGATGAATCTTAATATGAGCCTTTATTTTTTATTTTTTACTGTCTGTGCAAATCAAAACAACAGTGGTGAAGCACAGGTGCTACTTTCCATTTAGACTGGAGGTAAATTCCTGTGGGAGTTTTCTATGGCATGAAAAAATGTATTTTTAATGCTGTGAGAAACACAAGGGTGTACCAGGACAGTTTTATTTGTCAAATCCAAACAAACCTGTAAATAATAATAAAGGACCACAATAACAGAAACAGTTGTGACAGAAAACCTTTCCGCTGGTTTGACTCCATGGATGCAGGTTTGGGGAAACAGCCCGCGATAAACTATGAGTCTGAGTCAGAAACACAGTTACTGGGCTGAGATGCACAGAAAAGTGTGCTGCAACTTCTGTGCCATCGTATTATGGTTCAGATACAGCACAGTTCCTGCATGCCTATGGAAAAAGGCAGTGTATGCATGAACTTGCATGAAAATGCTCATGGTGAATAAAGGCATTTACCTTCCTACTCTAATCAAACTTATGGCAGAGATGCTTGTAATTCTATAGCGGGACAGTGTTCAAAACTCTTTGTTTACTTACACTGAAAGCCCTGCTGTTCAGTCAAGTGTGCTCTGCCCTAAAGGACAAAGTTCTGCCTCACTAAAAATAAAAGACAATTATACAGTGATAATGGCTTCGCTTGTCCCCTGGGGAAGGTTCTTATTAGAGCAGCATTAGAGTAATGTTGCTCTAATTAGCTGCCGTGGTTTGGACTCGGACTCCTCTTTGTGTTCACACCACAGCAATTGATCGGCTTTGAGTGTCATTTTCCAAGTTAATGGATTCGGACATCAGAAGTGCATACTTAAAAACCACAAATGTGCTGGATAACAGAGCGAGGGGGGTAGGAGAGGTTAAGTGCTGTAACAGTGAGAAACTTACCACTTAATAAACTTCCATAATGATGCATGGACCCCTGTGTATCCGAGTTGCATTACTTGTGCTCAGTATGGCAGTAAATCTCACCACATCTTGATAAGATTTACTGGAAATAAATCACTAAATGGCATGGCTCTAATTAGTCTGCGCCAGTTCAGAGAGAATGACGGGAAGCATGTAAGGTCAACACACCATATAGGCACATCATATATGCAAACTAAACAGTGACAATTAAGGACATCAGGAAATGTACTTAGTTTGCAAGCTCCCCTCGACAAAAATCAGGATTACCACCTGGAGCTAAGCTCATGTGCCGGCTGAACGTGTATGAAATTTGAACAGGAGACGGTGATTATTTGAATGAAAGGGATTTCACAAGTGTCCCAAACTACAGTCATCTGGGGGTTGCTTGAAACATATACAGACAGAAACGGTAACACTTTTTCTTTCATTAACTTGAACTGGCAGGTACATCTTGCCAGTTCTCAAATAGAACTGCCAGGATGTGCAATTTTTGCTAAATTATTATCATTACATGCAATTTCCTTATTATTATGTGCCATAGTTTACTATGCACAATAGTATTATCATGCAACTTATGTCACTACTTATGCAAAAGCATTATTATGTGCAATATCACCACTTAGAGCCACAATTTGTGTTACTAGTTACTAGAAAACTACTTAAGCTGTAATATTATTTCTTAATCTATAGCATTTGTATCCACTGCACATACAATCTTTCATAGCAACTGTTGCTAGGTTAGACAAGCTTTATAGAGCGTTGTCAAAAATCTCCTTCAACTTAATAAAGGAACTTATTGAGCAGGATTGTGTTATTGTAACTGATCAGAGCAGGCTTTCAGCAACCATTTCACTGTTACCATGCTGACCTTTGAAACTCATTTAGTTATTTTAGAAAAACGGCAATAAACGTGTGTCATGTGTTACAATTCTCATCAGGCTGAATGTCCTGCAGTTTGTCCTGCTTAGCAATAGTTGCCTAGGAAATGGACTCATGCAAGGGTCAGTTAAGGCCTAAAGATCTAACCTGATAGAACCTGCAGCACAGCAGTTAGTTACTGCCAGATGCAGTGTGTAAGAGTAATAGGTCTCTATTACTGTTTTCACCTCAGCTGAAGAGGCTCACACGGGCTGGCCTTTTACTAAAACAGCACTTGAAACACTAGCGTGGGAATCTATACAGAAATCTCCCACTCACTGATGCTGTAACTATGGAAATGCATCACTGTGGTATTCTCAGGAGTTTTGAAGTGGGGAAGCACAGGCAAGACGGACATAGAAAGAAAGGCAGAGAGAGAGAGAGAGAGAGAGAGAAAGAGAGAGAGAAGCAGAGACGAAGAGAAAAAACAGAGAAAGAGAGAGAGAGAAGCAGAGATGAAGAGAAAAAAAAACAGAGACGAAGAGAAAAAAACACAGAGAGAGGAGAGAAAACTTTAGGAGAGAGAGAGTGTGTGTGTGTGTGTGTGTGTGTGTGTGTGTGTGTGTGTGTGTGTGTGTGTGTGTGTGTGTGTGT
>JBBPDH010000130.1:12757206-12780984 GCA_037974565.1 Clupeocharax schoutedeni
GTAGGCTGTTAATTTATCTCAATATATGTAGAGTAATGCACAGAGGCTCTGTCTAGACACAACATTAAAACACCTGCAGCTAATAGTCGGGTGCGGCTTAATGTATGAACAAAACTGGATTTTCCCCTATTTTTAGCTAATAGTCCGGTGCGCATTATAGTCCGGAAAACACAGTATTTATACTATATTTCACACATCCTCACCTCAGAAATGTCATTGTTATCCAAACCACCTGCAGCTCCCTCTAGGTCAGTGATATCGCTGAACGTTTGCAGAATCAGATCTTTGTGTTTAAACAAGACGTCCACTTGAGCAACTAGAGAGAAAAACAGATAAGAAAACTGCGAGACTGGACCAAATCAACTGATGTACACCAGGTTCATCTGAGGAGAACTTCATGTTTTGAGATTCTAGCATACATGTGTACCTCACATGTGAGACTCCTGACATCTGGAGTACATACAGTATGTTCCTAAGGGCAGTGCTCACATTACTGCACCGTCACAGTATGTTCTTTTAATACATTACACAGTGTAGCACACCGCCAACATTTGTCCTTAAGGTGAGTAATACACTGTCACTCACTCCATCCTATGGAGTCCTATGACAATGTTAAAGGTTTAATCATAATATACAGGCAATCTGAACAGTCCTGGTTTTGTTGAGGACATCCTCTACGGAACTATTTTAAGAAAAATATAAAACATAAAAAGCAGCAAAACCTTTATGCAGACGGTAAAACAGATATTAAAATGCCCAAATATGTGAAAAAAATATTTTTCATTTAAGAAAAAAACTTGACAAATACCGGTGTGAATGAGACTCTTGGCCTCTGGGTTCTGTTTGATCTCCTGCATGATGAGTCCCAGTTCAGGATCCTGAGTCCCAGCCCACAGTAAGAGTCGCCACAATGTCACAGTCTGGAGTGGACCTTCATCCAGAGCAGCTCT
Organism: Clupeocharax schoutedeni; assembly: GCA_037974565.1. NCBI lineage: Eukaryota > Metazoa > Chordata > Actinopteri > Characiformes > Alestidae > Clupeocharax > Clupeocharax schoutedeni. The sequence continues at coordinate 12,758,157 of JBBPDH010000130.1, forward strand.
CAGTAATCTCTCCATCACCCCAACATCTCCACCCTCCTCCAGCAGGGCCTGGATACACTGAACACACACACACACACACACACTTGATTTAATGAAAGCTAGGCCTTCCACTGTTTATCGTGCAACTGCCCCTTTAGCCATAGTGCCTTTTTCTGGGCAAAATGTTTCACCCTCCCCCACTCAAGAGCCAGTAAATGCATTTATGTGGATGAAAAATGCATTATCTGTCTAACAGTAGGTTCAGTTTGGGCAGTGGAGGATTTGTTACCTCTCTCTGGTCAGACAGGATGGTGGGTCCTCTCTCCAGATTCTGGCTGAGGACTTGAGGCTGTAGCTTCAGGTCACAGAGTCTGTTCCGAAACTTTCTCAACAGAGAAACACCACTGCAGTCCTCCGCTTCCTTATCTGACATAAGCCAAAATCTGTATAAGCTTTTAAATACACTGTAACTCACTACATAATGAGTCGTGACAATACAGTCATATTGTTGCTGGCATAAGAAAAAACTGTGCCACAGGAAAGTGCCCAATCATGGCAACAGAGTCTGACATAAACATTGTTTAAGTTTAAAAAGTGTACAGTTCACTCAAGAACAAAAACAGCCTGCTTAAGAGTTAAAAGTGATAATATAAAAATGAGGGACCATTTCTGGTACATATAGTGTTATAAACAGACCTTAGGGGTAAAATAAAACGCAACATATTTGTAGGGTATGGTCTCTTTAACCCGTTGAACTTCTGTTCTCCTGTGTAGTTAATGATGTTTTCTCCTGCCTTTTGCTGCTCTTTCGCTCAGCGAGTCGCTCACCGAGTTCTCCCGAGTTTAAAGATCTTGTGGTTGTTTTTATTTGTTTCTAAGATCTAAACTAAAAGAAATGTGGGCATTTATGTTCTATAAGGGCATTTGCATGTGACGCAGTTTTGCGTGTGACTCATTTGCGGCATTTGCCTGTGACTCAGCAAGACATCTGACACCTTCAGCATCAACACAAACTGTTGGAACTTCTATATAAGGATTTGTTTTGATGTATGACAACAGTTTACCATTTGTTGGGCTTCTAACATGGATCCGTGCTGCCTGGGTTTTAAGGGTTAATATTGGTTAGTCTTAGTTTAATAATATAGGATTTTGGTCCCTTTAGTACAGCTGGCATTATTAGCATTAAAAACAAACATACAAGACGTTGAGGTTTTCTTATGGCAGAAACAACATAATCCCTCTCCACACACACATAGACAAACACACACTCTCAATGACACCTCACACCTCCACTGTTCCTGAGCTCTTCCAGCTGGTTCGAGTCTATGGCACTCTCCCCAGCCTCCTGAAGCAGCTCCAGCAGAGAGCTTTCCTCAATCCCCCTCTCTCTTATCCTGCTTAACAGCCTCTCCACCGCACGAACTCGGCTCCGCACTCCGTTACACTCCAGCAGCACCTGCAGCGAACAGCTGGGACCATTAGTCCTCATTAGCTTCCATTAAAGGAATAGTTCTACCAAACATGTTAATGCTGTCAACGTTGAACGGAATCTAGTAGTCACCAGTTGTATGATGCCATTTGAATTATATACATTGGAGACCAAGAAATCACAAAAGGGAACCAAAACTGCAGGTCCACACTGTCAATTATGTAACTGAGATTAGAAAAATGTGTGTACCTCCTTTAAAGCTTTGTTTTTGCATCTGTCTGCTGCCCGCGTCAACAGTCCAAAAATGTTATTAACCCTGGTGAGGCAGTCGGTCAGTTTTAATCTGGCTGAGAACTTCTCTGGAAAAACAGAAGCCGTGAGAAGACTGAGTCCTCCTAAAAGAACATAATAGAAGCAACATGTGTAGTTAATGATGTTTTCAATTCAATATTAAAACAATCTTATTAAAAGAATGTGTTCCTATACAATATAGTAGATTTTGTAAGCCAAAAATAAAGCCCATAACAATTAGCTGGTTAGTGTGCCTGCGGGTTGTCCAATAGGAATGTCCTGACTGAAAAACTAAATGTGGTACAGTCATGATTTTTCTACAGTTTTTGTTAAATGAATCATTTATAATGTATCCGCTTCTATTTCACAAAATCAACATGAGGCTCCTATCAAAGTACTATTACAACAGACAGTAGTGTAGACGTATTCTACACATATATATTTTGCCCAACCCTCTTAATCTTTGACACAAGCGAGATTGTGACCATCTATCCCATTCAAATGTGCTCTTATTATAAAATGGAAGCATCTAGGAGCAACAAAAGCTCAGCTAACTGTGCAGTGTGGGATGGGATGATCAACAAGCTTATGTAGGTGTGAAGACTTATGTCCTTTTGGGCATTTAATGCACTTTCATTTTTGTGTGTATTTACCTTGAGGCTCTGATCCTCTCTGTTCCACCATCACTGCCTCCAGATCAAGCCTTAGACTTTCAAACCGATCTAGCAGTTCGAGTAAAGTCTGGGTTGAAAGCTTGTGCTTATCTTTCAGCTGGTCCAACAGGCGCTGTAAAACCACATCAGCCTCTGGATCTCCCTCAAAGCATTCCAGAATGATCTTAAACAGGGTGCATAGACCAAAGTGTTAGTTAATTCAACTCTGAACTTAAATAGTGGTGCTAAGAATTCAGGGTAAGTATTAAGGCATTAAAACAATTACAATTACATAATTGTCAGTCCCATGACAAAAAACTTCCATAAGCTTCCATTAGCTGTTAGAAACATCAGCTTCATAGCTAAGCAGACTTCAGATACCCAACATGTCAACACTATTTGGAGTAAGTGGGCGTGAAACTGGCTAAAAATGTTTTTGTCCAAAAACTGCAGTCACTTTAAAGGGAGGACGTATCTACGTATTTCTCACCTGTTGCTGTAAGGCGGGGAAGGTGCTCCAGGTGCGAAAAACTTTACACCATGGTCGGATGTTCTGCAGGGTCTTCAAGATCTCCTCTCGCTTTTGAGAAAGTAGCTCTTCAGCACCCTCCTCTGACAACACAACATAACTTTACACCATACAGGCCTAGCTCTGATCAGTAACTCCACAGGAGATAGAAAAGAACTGGCATCAAAAAGTGCAGAAAAATGGTTTATAGTTACAGATTAAGCCTAGACTTAAAGGAAGGTTCTTTAGCCTTTTGCTTTTCTTTTCACCCCAGATGTAGTCTATAAACCAAAACATGTTTCTACTTCAAATGTGTCTGTGTTAGTTTAGAGTAATTGTTACAAAGATAGCTAACAAACACTATAAGCCACCGGTCACATAGTTGTATCTGTGAAAAAAAGAACAAAAACATGCTCAAATCACTAGCTCTTCATTAAGGCGGCGTAGACCTGAGGATGTGGTTTAGGATACACTGTGACTTATAGTGAGTTAAAACAAAAAACACTGAGTAATAGACAACATCTACAAGTCTGCTCCACCTTAATGAAGAACTGGTTTATGAGGGGTGACAGATGTTTGAGGATGTACTCTAACTGTAGTTACAAAACAAAATATGGACTCCAAACATGTATCAAGGGAGAAATAGAATGTTGTGCAATTTAGATTTCTGGAATTCTCTCTCTCACACACACACACACACACACACACACACATATATATATATATATATAATTTACAGGTACCATCAACATCTGGTGAATGTTGACTAGTTCTTTCACTGGATGTGCCATTCTCTGAAGCAAGGTCTCCTTGCCTTCCAGCAGAACCCAGTTCAGTTGCCTCTTCTCTTTCACAGGAAGGAGCATCATCCTCTTTCAGAAGCTGAGGCTCTTTGGGCTGGGTTTGATTCACAAGGTCATTGAGAATGTTCTTGCAGCAGACAGCCACATCAAACATCTGCAAGCTGTCTGCTGCTGTTATGACCCGGGTGAAGTTGTGCTTGCCTGGCGGCAGTCTCCCCGTGTAGACCATATCCAGCAAACAGGAGAACTCCTGGGAGGTGACCACGGCCGCATCAATGGAGATTCTGTCCGAACCTTCGAGGAGAGACTTGAAGAGCAGGCTAGAAGCAGCTAGGACAACTTTGTGGGCCATGTGCGGTGTGCCCTCCACCAGAATGGTGCAATCACAGAACTGGCACTCATTTCGTAAAGCCTGCAGCTGCTGCATCAGCTGCTTGTTGTAGTTCGGCAGCTCCATTGGATGCCTGCACAGGTAAAAATGTGAGACTGTTTACGATAACGAGCATTGCACAATCAGGGGAGGCTTCCTATTCTTATAACTGGTCACACAGACACAGTATGTATATCTGAAAGTGTATTTACCTGCTTTTAACAACAAAAAAAGCTATTATCTCTACAGAAAAGTACTGATTAGCAGAATGGAATGGTTTGGACCCACCTCAAACTCAATGGATGAGCAGGGGGTCTACAGACATTTGGACATATGTAGTCAAGTGGGGTCATTTCAACTATATGCACAGTACACAATGAAACGAAACAACATGTCTCCAGCACCATGGAAGAACAAGAACAGAACTTAACACCACAAGACCACAAACGCAGACAGGACAATAATTAAATATGATGTGCTAATATAGAAAAAATGTGCAGCATAGTGCATCTATATTTAAATCGAAACTTGTAGGTTGAACCTCCAGAGAAATTTCTCGTGGACATTACGTGTCTTTTTTTTATTTCAACTCTTCAGCCACATTTGTGTAAACAGTATGACGCCTGGTTCCTATCACCACCACCATAAAGAAACCCGAGTGTACGAGTTTCTCTGTAATACAGCACTTCCTGATATTTATTAATAAAAAAAATGAATCTCGGAGCGTGACTTCTTAACCGATTTTGGGGAGCAACTGTAGGTGCCCTTTAAAGCAGGTGAGGACCCAGGGGTGAGTATATGGAGATAGCTTGTGGCTGCTACTATGCTAATTTACACTTAATGTATGTGTCAAATGTATTTAGAACATCTAATTGCCCCCTACAATACATTTATAATGCACTGAGCAGGACATGAAATATTTATAATGAGACAATAAATAAGAAAGTACATCTTATAAACAAAAGGGTTCCTGTACAGCTAGTCGTTTAGCCTGCTGTGCTGCTGCACCGAGAGAACGAAACACACGGAGCGTTAACGCATTAGCCAGAGTGAGCAAAGTATTATAAATGTGTTTTTCTGTCTGATTTTCTCCTCCACGTGTGGAGCAGTCAGGCTCCTCTCTTTTACCTTCACTGTTATTCAATAATCCGGCTCTTTATTTAAACTCCTCCGGAGGACAAACGGCCCAGCAATAAAGACTCATTTTGTAGATGGCGAGATCAGCACTGCGCATGCGCGCTCTGCAGAATAAACACAAGAACTGCTACCCTAAATCTGAGAGACAAAATCTCAGATTATATTGATGCGAGCATATCACAGTAGTCCTTTATATGTTTAAAAGGAGTATTTAGTTTATCATTGGTGTAACAATATTCAACAAATGATTGACTCCCTGTTACGATTATAACTTCAACCAACATTTAATGCAGACTTCTTACATCAATCAGCTCCATCATTAACATACATATATATATATATATACACACACATACATATATATATACACATCCATATATATATATATACATACACATATACATACATATATATACACACACACATATATATATATATATATATACACACTGTGTGTGTACAGACCATGGGGTCAGAACATTTCCAAACTGGCAGGTCTTGTGTGATGTTCCCAGAGGTCAGTCCCAATCAAATGTGGACCAAGGTCATAAGTGCCCAAAGCTCATTGATGGGGAATGTCTGTTCTGATTCCACAGAATGCCAGCAGTTCAAACTACTGGAAATGTTCATACTGGTTTGGACTGAAATGTGTCAGAACACCGTCCAACACGGCTTGCTGTGTATAGGGTTACAGACCCGTCAAAGTGCCCCTGCTGACACCTGTCCAATAAGTGTCTACAAAGAACATGCGAGCATCAGAACAGGACCATGAAACAGTGGAAAGTGGTCACCTGAGTTCATTTATTCTAAATCATGTGGGGTGTTTGTCACTCACCTGAGGACGAGATGGTACCAGGATGCACTACAGGAAGGCAAGCTGGCAGCGTGACGTCTTGAAGAACCAATATATTAGGCATGTGTTTTTTTAATGCTATGGCTCGTTGTATATTCCAGCAGCAACAACTGAGGGATAGTTTGGCCAAACAGGTCCTGGCATCTTCTCATTATACCGTACGTTCCAGAAGACACTTCAGAATTGTTTTTGGGTACAGATTAGTCTCCATATTCATGCAGCAGGATATCTGAGCATGTGTAAAAAGTAACTTTATTGCCCATATGAAAGAATTACAGAAAAGAATAGTTCACACAAATGCCTGCATAATATTTCAAGTAGTAGCAGAACATGTCTAAACTATTTCACCTTTCTTTTTTTTATTTCACCTGTTTTGGAAATGTGTCTTTATAGTCATCCTTGCCTCTCTAGACATCACTTTTACTAAAGTTATTTATTTATTTTTTGGTGAGGAGGGGGGGAGGGGGGTTTGTCATAGTTAAACAGAAGCTTACATCTTTAATATTGAAGTTGCTCATGCATTCTTATGTATATCTGAGCGAGAGTGTAGTGTAACCATGTGACTCTGCTGAAATGAGAGGTTCCTCTACAGAAATGTATCGTCCAGCAAATAAAACATGATGCACCGAAACACCAAACAGTCGCCTCGGAATAACAGGGCATCGTCACCCACAAGGACGCCGTTACATAAAAGATCAGTTAAAGTCTCAACCCGTATCTTTTCACAGTCATGGTGTGCACTTACAGAATGCATAAACATCTTGTAATATTAAAAGCCATCACTATTGTTTTTTTTCCCAAAGCAAGGACATACACTCTTTAAAGGAGTTGCAACGTTAAGTTACAAAGCAAAAAAATAACAAGACACACAAAACCCCCAAAATCTAACGCCATCCCTTGGCGTCTTTCAAGCTTTATTTTTCCTTCACACAGATGTTAGTGTCGAGCCACATCAGAGCCTCCGTCAGTGTCCTAGTAGCCCGGTACCTGTAAATATATTTTAAATAAACAAGTCTAAGCTGAGTACCCAAACCTTTAAGTTTCTTTACAGTCAGACTCCATAACCCATTCCCCAAACTACACATTAATCTGTGAAATAACCTGATCCTACTTCTTTGTGCAATTTCTTATTGGTTTTAAAAGTATTTTTGTTATATTCATTATTGTCTTATTATTATGTGCAATAACATAAGCATTTCCTATGGGACCAGTTCAGTTTACTGATTCAGTCCTGATTCAGTTTAATAAGGACAGAGCAGTTAGTCAAAGACTCGAATGTCTTACAGCTGGAAAACTACAGTCAAAGACTGCTGTAGTCTGTAAATCAAAACATATAATCACATACAAACAAAGTTTCTTACCTTTAAATCCTTCCTCAGGTAAACAGACTGTGAAAAACAAAAACTAATTATCACACAAAAGCCACATAATGTGACAGTAAAGTAATTCAAAGTATTAATGGTAATACACTGCCTTGAAGTAAATGGGTGTAACAGACAAAATGTGGTGTGTTACAATAGTCGGTCTCTACAACATGTATTATGCAAATACATCAAACGGCCACTGGAAATAGCAGTTGGTCTAAGGTCAGGTGTCCCAATACTTTTGTTCATATAGTGTATGTAGTTATACAGGTGGCATCTAATGAAGCTATACTTCTTGACGACATTGTCTGTTTCTGCCATACAACATTTATGAGGGAAATGAAAACATATTCTTAGTCTACAGCCATTAGCAAACTTGCACACACACTTCTTACCCTGGTATGCATCATCCATAGCTGCATAATCTGCTATAGGTTCATCAGCCTATGGGACAGAAAAAAAGGATTTTGTTTTAAGTAAAATATATAAGTTCATACAGAATTTCTTTGCCTGATATTTTTGGATACTATCTGAAAGTGATTAAAGAACTGCCCCGAAGTACCTTTAGGCATATGATGCTTTCTGGAAAGACTCCTAGGCTGCCTAGCGTGGCAGAGTCATCAGTTAAACACCGCCCATCAATAGATAGGTTTTGGTCAAATGGGGCAACAGAGAAGGCATGCATGATCTATGGAAACAAAATCTAATTAGACAAGATTCATAGGACCTGAAGTAATCACAGCATGTGCATTACATCAGTGTTTCTCAAACTCCCGGCCGGTGCTGGTCCCTGACAGGGAGCCTTGCTTCCATACCAATAAAAATCAGTTAAATCAGGTTTTATCTCGTTTATGCAAGGCCCTGCAGCCCCAAAGCCTGACATGACTGTTCCCCAGGACAAACAAGTTTAAGAAACATTGCATTACATTACACTATTTCATTTGAGAATTTCTTATTGGTGGTATAGAACTTTGAATAAACCATTTAACATGCACTTTGAAATTTAGTTTCTAATATCAATCTACCCTGTATAAGTTACTACAGTAAACAAAAATTTACGTCAGACGGTTCTAAACTTGTGAAGTGTAAAATACCTGGATCTTGAGTTCCTTCAGAGTCTGGTTGGCAGAGACAATGAGGGCTTTCTCTCCACGCAGCTTCCTGTGGCGCATGCTCCTGCGAATGCCCGATTTCCCAACGGGAACACAGGAGGCAGCAGGGCCAGAAGAGAGAGCCACTGTGGAACTCACCTCACCCAGCTTCTGCCTCTTGGCCCCATCCTCAGACTACGAAAATAGGGAGATAAACAAACTCGTATGTAAACATCCATTAGGTCACATGAAGTCAGTCATACTAAAGGCTACTTTAGTCCAACACTTTACTCAAACAACAGCATTTAATATAGGCTCGTACGATTCATTATTGTAATACGCTTTTGCCCGTAACATTTTAAAAGATTTTCTTTTCAAATTGTCAGAATAACTGCTTTTGTTTTCAGTTCAATGCACAAATTACTGCAAGCACATACTTAGTGTTTAGTGTCAGATTAGCACTAAGCTAATGTTTTCTCTTCTCTTTCTCACACTGGGTTTAGGAGAATCCTCTTTAAACACAGACCTGTATGGTCAGATACTCATGCCCCTCCCATCAATCCTGTGTTTTCTTTCAGGTAATTTCTCTTTTCTCTCTTGTTCTGAATGTTATTAACATTACTGTAGTGGTGTTAAAGGACTATGATTGCATCACAGATGGTGAACATACATTTTTCTGACTTGAATGTGAGTTGGTTTCTCCTAAATGAAAGGTAGAGAGTATCTTATGTAGAAACTTAAGATGTGTATTTAGATGACTGGCGTTCTGTCAAACTACCTGGTTAAAGTCTGGGTCTTTCTCTCCTTCCACTTTGGGCTCTTCTTTCTCATCCTCTGCCTCAGATCCACTCATACTGAACTCAGGAGCTGCCTCCTTAATCATCTATACAAAAAAAGAAAGAATGACAGGCAGGCAGGTAGACAGACAGACAAACAAAAAGAAAGAGGGAAAAAAAAGACAGTGAGAAATTTGTCACATTTTTTGTGATCTGAAATGTCGTTTTTAGATCCCTCTCCACAGAACATGGCGTTTATAAGACTTGATAATTACCAACTCACACGAATTAAACTATGCAAAGTGGGTGGGGTTCACATAAGGGCTAGAACCATTGATTTAAAGATATAATATAGCTATCATTAGCAAGGGAAAGCTCACCCTTTTGTTGTCGATGACCTTCCGAACATACACAGTAGCTTGCGCATACTCCCGCAAATCCCTCTGCTGCTGGAATATGAAGCCTTCACGACATTCTCGACACAAGTCTGACAAAACACAAACATGCTTGTGTCAGACTGATGGCTTTACCATCCTTTGGATGAAATTAGATACATTTTACACTGTCCTAAAATTGGACTGACTAAACATGGTGTGTTACAATAGTCGGTCTCTACAACATGTATTATGCAAATACATCATACAGCCACTGGAAATCCCAGTTGGTCTAAGGACAAGTGTCCCAATACTTTTGTCCATAGAGTGTATGTAGTTATACAGGTGGCATCTAATGAAGCTATATTTCTTGACGACATTGTCTGTTTCTGCCATACACCTTTTATGAGTTTATGTCTGCCCTACACATTTACTGTGTAAAAGTCTTGAGGAAACCCTCGTTTCTTCATGTTCATGTTGGCGTATTTACCAGGCTGGGTGTGGTATTGCACGTTCCCATTGTCTTGCATTGCGTTGTGAATCCTGCATATGGATATTGTTTGGTCTACTAGGAAGAGCCTGCAGACCACCTCCCATTCAGCCGGCCAGAGCAGAGCTATACTGTGCAATGAGAAACGCACACACATACACACATACACACACATACACAGACACACATGCTATGAGAAAGATAAGCAGGGAAGAACTTAAGCCCTGAGCAAACATTTTAAGAAACTAAAAGGTATGTGACGTAACATGGTTTAAAAAATCTAGGCCTTCTAAATGGTGGTTTTCTACAGGCCAGTAAAAACAATACCAAGTACTGTACTACCAGAGTAAAGAATCCAAACTAGTGGATCGAACATGGATAGCCCTGCTACTTTTAGATTTCAGCGAAATGTGCCTGCAGTTTTTCACCAGAAAAACAAAACAAAGCACCCCAAAACGCCCCTTCAAAGCATTGAAAAGTTGCCCCTACCTTTAAGTTAATTCTGTTCGAGCATTGCCTCTGAACTGAAGTGAGTTTCCCTTAACTAACTGAACCTAGGAGAGCGGTGCAGTACAGTAGAGCAAGTATGACACTGAAGAGTTACAGCCCGCCCATCCGTGTTCTTGGGAAACTGTACAGTGGATGAGGTTTGGTGGAGGGTTACTCACTGCTGGGCATCTCCTTGTAGCATTGAGTCATAGGTAAACATGAAGCCTCCATGGGGACACAGCAGGATGCTGTTCCCCACGCTGGACACTGGGTTGGACTTTGTTGGCCTCCTGAAGTAAGAAAATATATTTACAGCTCTACATCCATTACGACTGATATAAACTGAGGTTCATTTAAGCAAACCTGGACAAACAGTTTGCTTTGACAAGGACTACCTGATAAATTTCCTCCACTCATCAACAAAGAACGACGGAACAATGTAGAGGATATCTGTGTCCTGAAAACACACAGAAACAAGTGTGTTAGGACACTGGAATTGAAAAATTGCAAAGAGAAAGGACTGTAAATTGTATGCAATACAGATTTTAGCCAAGGCATTTATTACAATGCTTTGAAGGGTGCAATATGTATGACTGTACCTGTGGCCACTTCTGCAGGGTGGGGCGATTTTTCTCATGGAAAAGATTGAGGAGAGAGGTCTTCTGCTCACTGGCCATCATGCGGTTTAGAGCATCATTCTCTTTACCCTCTCTCTCCAGCCTCTGAAAAATATCACATTTCAAATTACTACTTCTGTTCAGTACTGTGCAAAAATATTGTGCCACCCGGCAATACCATCTGGAAAGCATCTGAGCTTATGCATTCAAAGAAACATAGCAAAAAAACACGATCAGTCATGAAATGGCCTCCCCAATGGCCGGATCTCAATATTACTGAAGCAGTATGGATCATCTTTACAAAGAACAGAAGAAAAGTAAACCAACATCCAAAGAGGAGCTTTAGAATGCCCTTCAAGAAGCCTGGAGTACTATCGCTAAAGACTCAAAGGAATTACAGGAAAGCTTGCCCAAGAGAATTCAGGCTGTGTATGGCGGTGATTATAATTATACGAACTCTCTTTTGTGAGTTAATATATATTAATTTTTATATGTTGCAATAAAACATTATCTCATTTCCCTAGCCAAAATCTAAAGTAGGGCTTTTGTTCAGTCCTGTATATCATTCAAAATTTTCGGTAATCCTACAGCTGCATTTAAGCACTGAATGCAAAGTAAGAACAAAACGTTGAGACTTACTAACAATGTAATGAGTGCTGGAGAGGCAGGAGCTGAAGACACTTTATAGACAAAACTAGACTACAATTCTAGAAAACCTGTACATATCCGATTCAATGACTGTGTGATTAAGGTGTTTAGAGTGTGATTACCATGCACTGCTGGCACTGCCCCTGTTCCTGGTTGAACTCTGGCGCTTTGGGGAAATACACCTTTAGTTTGCTCCACACCTCAATTGAGACCAGTCGCCTCTCACTCTCCTGAATACTGAGACCACCTAGGGAGTCACAAACATACACATGCGTGCACACACACACAATCATAAACACTCTGTATTAAGGCAGGAAAGAACAACATATTCCTACTGTCTTTCTGTTGGACACAAGGTAAGAATAATGTAAAAATCTAGTTAGGATTCAGAATCATGACAAAACAACCGGTTTTGTCATGATTCTGTGGCTCTTCAAAGCATTGTCAGATTTACTAACCATGACAGCAGAGAATGTCTTCATTAAAAGTCTTCATTTCCTCAACATCACCATCGTTCTCTTTTACATTATCTGTTTATCAGAGTGTACATAAACAACAAAAGCATGAGGAGACACCATAGCACACACACACACCGTAATAAGATATGGAAAAGGCGAAAACAAGTACTTTTGAAAATTGTGACCGCACCTTTCACACTTGTGCTTGTGGGCTTTTCCCCATTGGTTTTGCAGTTGGGGTGTTTGGTCTCCTCTTCTTCTTCCTCCAGCTGCTCCAGTGCCAGTTGCCTCCACTGCCTCAGAGATGCCTTGCCTACCCAGAACCCTTCATCATCACTAAAACACATCAGAAGCAGCAAAATCAATTTCAAGAGCCACACAGTTAGAAACAACTAACCACAAAACCCACCACATCTACAAGAAGACTGATCAAACTACATAAAAAACACCAACAGATTTTTTTCAATCTTTTTCAATTTTTTTCAAAGACTAGCATCATAAGCAAGCAAGTGTTGGTTTTGCCAATCAATACGCTTAATATAATAGTATTAGTCACAGCAATAATATTCACATTATTTAAAATTATATCTGTATCTTTTTACAATTATATTTGTATATGTACTTCATCCAGTTTCATTATGGTCTTTTGACCAATTACAGAAAGCGATGGTGGGCTTTGATAGGGGCTTTAGTAGCAAATAAAAAAAAAAATCCTTTCACTTGACTTCTCACTTCTCTATGACTTACATTGTTCTTCTCTATGGCTTATGTATTGTTGGGTTAAGTGTTGGCTAGTTATTATGTGACAGTTGTTGTATAGATGCTCTGACTGCAGTATCTTGGTTAAATATTTGACTCGGATTTACGCTGTTTTTCAGGTAAGAAACAGTTGTGGAATTCTTAAGCACTGATGTACGTCGCTTTAAATGCCGTAAATGTAAAATGTAAATCAAATAGGGTAGATTGCATCAAGTGTTCCTTTATACGCCAATCTATAAATTGAGTTATCAATGAATAAAATAGAGAAATAAACAGCAGACAAAAAAAGAACAAGATATAAAGGCAAAGTTTTGCCTTGACTTCATGTTTGCTTTTTTCCCCTCAATTAAACTGATAAAGAGCTCAATAAGAAATACCTTCTTAGTTGTACTTTGGCAAGGTTGGTCACTTCTCTGTAGTCTTCATTCAGTTGATTTTTTAGCCGTAGTACTAGGCATCGCCTCTCAACACAGTCTCGACACAAAAAGGACCCTAACATTGGGCATGCCAATGACAGTTAGCCTCTCAGCAATACTAACAATTTAAGGTCAAATAGGAAGGCATCAAAAAGCCCTTACGGTCTATTCTAGGTCCTCCACCATAACGGTCAAAGAGGATCTCGGCAGCTTTGAGGGATATGCGCTTGGCATCGCCAATCCGGTCTGGGTGCAGTTTCCCATGTGAGCACAGAAACTGGCTGTTGTCGATGGCCTTGATCGCTGTAGAGTCATCCAGCCATTTCTTCAGCCACTCCACAGGCACAAATTCATAAGGCTCACCTACAGGTACACAGAGTCATATAAATTAAATCAAAGCCCTGCTTGACACAGAACAAGAGGCCGGTGTCCCATAATAGTGCTTGGTAGTGACATTTTAAATATATAATAGTTCTTATTTAACATTCTTGCTCAATAGCACGATTTTTGGACGAGTATCTTGACAAAAATTCTATTTTAGAATAAAAAAAAAGAGGTACCTTCTTCTGCGGGTAACAGTTCGTAGAGCTCCTTGACCTCCACGTGTTTGGCTTTGCCCTTATCGACACTCTGCTTTCTCATGTCTGCCATCTCGCTGCACCACTCTTCAAACTTTTTATTGTCCTGGTCCACCAGCTTCTGGAGGAATGCTTCAGAGACACATACAGGATGGGGGAAATAAAACACAAAAAGTCAAGAAGGCGGTCAGAAATATCACTTCTGCAAAGACAATACACTGCTTCGAAGCAAACTATTATTAAAAGGACACGGAACACCTCCCTAGGGTGAGATGAGATTACTTTAACTGCAGCAACATTACCATCCATCTCTTCAATAAAGTCCCTTAAATTCAACATCTTTTCAGGAACATATAAAGACTTTCAATAGCAATCTAATGGCACTGGATAAGTATAAGACTGATTACACTCATATCTATTGGGTTTTAAAAGTAAAGTTGTCACTGGTCATACCTGGCACCTCCACATTCGTCGGAGTTTGGTCCGTCTGTTCCATCTGACGTTTATACACCAACATGTAGGCATTTCTGGAGCAGTGATAGCCTTTGCTTGATTTGGGCTTTCGAGCCTGAGATTTGACAGTTTCAGCTGAGAGATGAAAAGGCTTAATGAGGGGCTGCACTGAAAACATTTGTCACACAACACATTCAAAACCAAAAAGACTGAAGATGGAGTTGTGTGGAAGTTTCTGTCCCAACCAATCTAGACTTTAAAATTAGCACATTCTTTTATTTTGATGACAGCCGTTGACTGTCAAAATGATGAAAAACAACGATTTTTTTTTTTCACTGAATGGCGTGCACCCTGTAAAAATGAAAAGGTGTGAGAACCTCTGCTGCTGAAGGGATTTGCAAAAGGACCAGTTTTGCTCTTCACCTAAATCCTCCTCTATGCCCAGCTGAAGCTTTTTGCCCTCCATCTTCTCAATCTCCTCATCATTGAACTTGTACCAGTTGTTGGTGCAGGCGTCCCGTACGTGAGCGATGTAGTGGCCAGAGTAGGCGCTCACACCACGATGGATCAGGACAGCACTCAGCTCATATGTGCACTGCTCCTCTGAAGAGACCAAAAATAAAACACAAAATAAACACCATGGATTTTTAAAATCGATATTTAACAAACCCCTGACTGCCATTTAACCAATTTCCTGTATCTCTCTTATTAAAAATGACATAGTTACTAAAAAAAGAAATAAACATGAAGAGGCACTAGCCAAATGTCCATGAACATTTTAGGAATACAGAAAGTAACATGAAAACAGTTTATGTTAAAAATAAACCAATCAACTCAAATCCAAATAAACAAATCAGCTGCGCCAACATTATAATAATAAGATAATAAGAAAGAACGTTAGTGGCGTATGCTTGATTTTCTTTACAAACTTTACCTTTTCCCTCCAAAAATGGGGTCATGTCGAGGACTTCTGGAAAACTGATGAATGTGTTTAATTTCTTTTTGTGACCCGACTGCCTGGAAGCAAACCCCCCCCCCAACAACCATCATGTTATTTAACATAATACATACAATAACAATAAAATTGCCCAAGTAACATGCTGGTACCTAATCCTCTGCAAATCTAATTTGTTATTACCATTCTGAGTGAAGAGTCCCTTAAGATCGACACAGTCTGTCATAATTACAGCCGTGAGTAAATAACATCCTTACCTGTCAAACACAAAACGCATTAGCTGGAGGTTGAGTGTGCGAGGAAGGCTGTGGAGCTTGATCCGACGTGTGGCGTTTTGTTTACTTTGACAGCACTCACAGAAGTAGCGGTTGTCCCCATCTAATTTCTCCTCCTAAAGAGCACCAGAGAGGCAAAGACACCATCAGGCACAAACCCAACATTTTCCAGCATATACCAACAAACCAAATGTCATATTCAGGGCACAGAACTTGTTTTACTGGAAAGCCTTTAAAGAGTTTAGAAATGTTCATTTGTCATTTGAGTTGCACAACATGATGTCTGTCAACTCTTATCCTGAGGAATATGTTTGTAATACTGACACATCAGAAACCCAAAACCCTACCTCGTTTTTATTGTGTTTTTTTGTAGAGATCAGAGCATTTCAAGGTGTTTTTGAAATCTGAGAAGTGGGCCTGGACCAAATCGTTTGAATACTCAAATATGGTGCAAAAGCCTTGGGCTACTCCTCATTTCTTTATATACAAATGGTGATCAGTATCAGCACCGGATCACCCGGAATCTTCTGCACTGATTCAGGACATAAGTTAGATGGGCTTTGCTCTGCTTGAATGATTCGTACGTAAGTCACTGTGTGGCTTAACAAACAAAAACGTTCTTGTGAAACTGGTCAGGTTCAGGGACTGGAAGGAAACAAGTGTCTTTGAAAGTCCTTCAGGAAGCCTGGAGAACTGGTCGTCAAGACAACAATAAAATACAAGAAACTCTTTGGAAGAAAAACAGTAAGAAAGGGGTGACTCAAGGGGCATGGTCTATCTTAGAAGCAACACATTCTAAGTGGCAGGTCAAACCTGTAATATCTCCTTCCAGTACAAGAAAGCACTCCTTGATCAGCCACCTTTAATCGGCAATTTTCTAACCCACTTCAGCATGGACAGCTACTCAAGAGACCCTTAACATCACCAGCTCCAACCCATTATACTTTATGCATTAGTACATCGGGCCTAATGATTATGACCCAGAATGTTCTTGTGAAATCGGAACGCTTGCTATCTGTAACAAAAAAAAAGTGTCACCTTCAGGAATTCAGTGATGCACTCTGTCAGGTTTTTGTGTCCTTGAATGTTGAGTTCCAGCTCGTAGAACCGAGATGGCAAGGCAGAGGAGCGCCCACACTGATTACATCTGCATCAGGAGTAATAATAAACAAACACAGAAGGTCTTCTAACATTAAAAATTACCCAAATTAATTTCATATGCAAACTATTCTCCATCTATCTATTGAATACCAGTAACATCATTCAAATGAGAAACTTTTATATTGCTTTTATCTTCTAATACTCTTTTAGAGGGTAATCTATTATAAAAAGAAACTGCATTCAGACAGACATATACAGCACTATTAAAGTAGACACTGCTTTTCAAGAGACTTGTAAAGTTAAGTCAGGACCCTGGAAAGCACTCGAACTAATATTAAAGCACAGAGATGCAGGCGTTTGACTTTATAAAACCCAGCAATAAAAAGGGCAAAAACGTTACCATTGAAAAGTCTGCATTCTTTCCAACCAAACTAACAACACCCTGGTTTCTATCGTCTATGTTGATCTATATTGATTATATCATCTATTAGCCTGTTTACACTGTCTGCTGCATGTACTTTCCAACACTTCCCTCACACTTCTTCTCTCATTTTAATCATCTCCTTACCAAATATTCCCAGCCATGGGATTAATAAAGGGTTATATTATCTTATCTTCAAATATGTAATAATCACTTACACTGTAACATAAGAAAACTGTCCACAGAACTGCTGTTGGATCATGTTTTGGAGGTTTGGGTCCTTCTGCTTCGACAAAGTGTCTTCCAGAAGTGAAAGGAAGAGCTTGGAAAACTCCTGTGCGTCCTACATCCAGATATTTAGAAGAGAAACTTGGTTACAAAGAGATGCTGAATAAATCCTTAAAACATCTCAAACTGGTTTGGTGAACATGGGTATAGGCTGGTCTTGGACTCCGTAATGTCAGTGATGTTTCACCATTAAACATCCTTTATTAAACATTAGCTTCCAAATGTTCATTAGATTATGACCAACCAGTTATTTTAATAGTTATTACACCAAACAAACAGAAAAAGAAAAACAAATCTGCCTGTTTACCTGTTGCTGCCCCGTATCAAGGCCCAGTGCTTTCACCAGACCTGAGGGGTCGATGTACCTTCTGTTGCTGTTCTGTAGCAACGCAAACAGGTACTGCAGGTGTTCACATATTGTCTTCGGCTCATAATCTAAAGGATTCACACAAAAGCCCACACAAATCAAGGCGAATGCAATTTCCATTAAACTCCTTTGCATAGGAACACTTCCGCTCAATGTACACTTTTCAACATAGATCCTCATGTACTTATATAACAAAAGCTATTTTCCAGTGTAATGATCACAAGGTTTGACTGTAACAGCTGCCCAGTTGCCCTTGGCTGCTACCTTTAGGCAAGTGGGAACAATTTCAGCATCTAGTGGTGCTAATGGCAACCTCTTTTGGTTATAAATCTGTGGCACATACATCATTAACGTAGGATGTAAGATGCCCTCTTGATTACTTCGTTAATCTTTAATTGGGTGTATTATTCAGAACTTCAAATTTCCATCAAATAATCCAGTTATTGTATTTCAAAATATCAACCACACTGTCATTGTCAGCCACTTTTAAAAGTTAGCATGATCAGCTTCCTGTGAGCAAAAATCAAGTACCTGAATCTGTGTTGTGCCCTTCAGCCCTAGAGTTCTGACACAGGTAGAGTGTCCTTCGCAGCTCCAGGTTGTGGAACCACACCTGGAGGAAAGTGTTTACATAACATGTGGCGCCTAGATTTGTCAGTCCCACAAACGTGTTCTGAAATGAGAAGAAAAAATTGTGTATTAACTACGACTCTCATTATAAGTCAACACAAGAAGAAAAAGAAGATGCTACACCTTCATAAAGACGTGATTTCTCTGTATGGGGTTAAAGGCTGCATGGCTTGCTTGTATGCAATTGCATTCCAAATTTCTTATCTAGAATCATATCCACAACAGGACAGTGTTTACAAACTCAAAACCCATCAGTTCAAGCGTGCTTTCTCTCTCTCTGATTATTCTGCAATGTAAACATAGTGAAAATTAAATATGCTTTTATAATCTTGTCTGTAATTATTGTTTTTACTGTTTGTAGCACTTGTTTTATTGTGCGGTGTCCTTGTGTGCCAGAAAGGTGCCTATAAATAAAATGTATTATTATTATTATTATTATTATACAATCTCTGACCATAGACAATCTGTGGCTGCACAATTTAACAGCCTGACTGTTTTAACAGTTCGTACTGTACAATGACAAAGTGCACATGTATGCCATCAGACTCCATTACTCCCTCTGTCACACATCCACACAATACTATAATTTCTTATCGGGTTGTAATATGCAATATCATGCAATTCTCTTAAACAGCTAAAACATTATAATTACCTGCAATAACATCTTATTATCTGCAACTGTCGTACCATGTGAAACATTATTACCATATTATTAAGTGTCTCAGCATGCTAAGAGAAGGGGAACTAACCATTAATCTTTCCTAGTGTGTGGACACTTGACTCATCCATCACTCCACAAAGAGTGTGTGTGCATATAAGCTGAGTCACATCAACCATTCCATTGAATCCCTCCTGTGGGTGTGACTAACCGGAATCCCCCTAAATTCCATAGAAAACAGCCTGCCTGTGTTTCCAGTGACTTCAGCGACTGCCACACACGTTTTGACCTGTCATGAGTATTATATGTGATATATGCTTCTCCACACACTTCCCTGGTTATATCTCCACTAGCCACCCTGCATTCACGTCTAATGACCCTAATATACTTCCATACCATATCTCTTCGCTCAGAGTTGGGGTCGTCTATGTTGTGGAAGGCATTTTCATCAATCTCCCCCAACCATGTATGCTCCCCAATCCCAACTAAACAGTTTGGGTTCCCCTTGCAGTTCCGCCTGTGTGAAAAAAAAACAGTACAAAATCACACTTGTAGCACATTTGCGCAGACAGAGATGCTGCACTTTTACTGTTATCGTCTTATAACATGGTTTATTTAAGCATGGATCTTAATGAATTAGCCTTGAACCGATTCAGATTAAGTGCATGTTTGCTGTGGCAATTTCTCATATTACACTTGTAGCACCTTGGAACAAATGGAGATGCTGCACTTTTGCTGTTATCTTCAATAAAATCATTTATACAAGCAAGGATCATACTGAGCTTTAAACTGATTCAGATAAAGTGCAAATTCCCTTTGCAGGTCATCATGTGTAAAAACAACAGGATCAAAACACACTTGTAGCACCTGCATTTTTACTGTTATCTTCTAATAACGTGGTTTATTCAAGCATGGACCTTAATAATGAGCTTTAAATTGATTCCGATTAAGTGAATGTTCCCTTTGAAGTTTTTCCTATGTGGTAACAACAAGGTTCAAACAACACTTGTAACACCTTTGAGCAGGTGGAGATGCTGGTTATTTGCTGTTATCTTCTAATACTTCAAGCAGGGCACTTAATGACTGAGCGCTAAAATGATTCAGATGAAGTGTATATGATGGTTAGAACAAAGTGGATGCTGATCAGTAAAGTTAACACTAGGTGTGTGTGATAGAAGAGAGGACAGTGGTTCCGAGAGTGGTTATTTTTTTTGCAAAATAAGTCATGAATAAATAAAAACAACTCGTTGCCTGCATGTTCCTCTCTTGCACGCTGGTACAGCAATCCGGTACGCCAGCTCGATATGTTCCTGTGTGATGTCCTCTGGTTTGACTGCATCGACCCATCGCCAGGCTGCTTTCTCCAGCTGGAGACGAGGAGCCATTCTATGCACACAAACAAACAAATAAACCAACAACACGATTCAACGCAGACAGACTTGCTTAACTGATCTACTCGTCTGACAAACACAATACAACCCAGTCAAGCAGAATGAACTCTAGATTAACCTCACTGGCTAACCGTTTCCAATCAAACTGCGTTATCTTAGCTTAGCTTAGCATAGTCCCGGCACAATTACGCCCTTTAATAATTGACTTTTGTTCTATAAACTTACTCCAAGCACAGATGCAACTATTCACTCACTGACAAAAACTCCTATGTTATGTAGTTACTCTGTTTGTCTCTTTTTGTCTTTATTTCGCTTGCTAATTTAGTGTTAGCATGGAGCTAAAGGTCTCCAGTCGTTATTATTGTGCTGCGCAGTAGCTTAGCTTAGCATAACGAAGCTAACCAAGTAACGATGACTATTTTTTTTTACCAAAGCTTAATTTTGTTTAATATAAAAAGAATGTGATTTCGAACCTTGCTTGTATTTGCCAGAAAACCTCACTGAGTGTAGCTGCTTTAATGATGTTATTATTTTTTCACATTTTATTCGTGGTGTGTTTGTATTTAGCGCCCTTCTTGCTCTTTTTAAATTATATATTTATTTTTTTCCTCCCTTCCTCACTTTCAAACTTACCTCTGACGAACTTTCGACGTAAGCGGGTACGTTCCAATGCGCTTACATGCACCCTATCTAGGGCACAAACTAACAACAAGAAGTTCTCCCCTTGACACTTCTTGTTGTGTTCCAAATACAATTAAAATCCGTGACTATAACCTCCTTCGTGATGTTTCACCGTTTGTTAAGGCTTAAATATCTACTGCCAAACTATTGCGATAGTACTTACAGTATTTACAGGATACATATACCTATTTACACATTATAATCAGTCAATAATTACGCTTTAGGATACTGATATATCCTAAAACATACTGCCTAAATAAACTATAAAACACCACAAAGGAGGTTAAAGTCACGTATTTTAAAAATTATTTTAACAACAATTCAGCAAGTAGTCAGTCTTATAGCATTAATGTGCATTGTTTTTGTAGGGGGGCTTCCTAACAGAGACCCACCTAAAACATTTATGAAAACAATGTCAAGACAGTCAAGTCAATGTCAAGACAGTACATCCCACATAAAAACCAAACACACTGGAAAAAACAGTATTTCAGTTTTTTTCAGGGTTTGGGCTATGCTCCTTACTTCTAATGAAGGCCCTTTTAATGCTTCAGTCGACCAAGACATTTTGGACAACGTGCACAAATCAAGGTCCATAAAGACACGGGTGGATGAGTCTTGTGTGGAAGAACTAGACTGGCCACACAGAGCCTGACCTCAACCGTTCAAACACCTTTGGGATGAAATGAAACAGAGATTGCAAGCCAGGTCTTCTTGTCCAACATCAGTGCATGACCTAATAAATGCTCTACGAAATCTTCTTCCAAGAAGAGTAGAAGCTGTTATAGCTGCAAAGGAAAGACCAACTCCATATTAAAGTCTATGTATTCGAATGCAATGTGCCTGTTGGTGTAACAGTCAGGCGTCCCAATAGTTTGGTCCATATAGTGTATGTGACCATTACATTCTTTGTAATGGTTTGCAATTTGTTTAAGCCAAACTAATAGTACAGAATGTTTACTCAATACCTATAAGATATTTATATTAAAATCACACAATAACATAGTTTTGGGTACTAGATACACAGAGGGTCATCGTGTTATGCCACAGATCCGTTTAAGTCGAAACACACCTTAGCCTAAGTCACTTACTGATCCTAACACAGTTGTAAAATCATAAAAACAAAGCAAAGCCACAGAAAAAGAAGCATGTAAACTCCCTCACTCACATGCCGCATTACTGCGTATTCTTACACCGCTCGCAACCAAACTAGTTCCGCGACGTAGTCCGTAAATACTAGGCTAACGGTGTAAATGGAGTGTGAGAGGAAGTGGAAGTGTGAGAAACGTCGCATGTCGAGGACCCCCTGTATCCTGTAAACTCCTGCATATACAAAAGAAATATTACAGAAAGTGAAATATTTTAATTTTATTTTAATTGCTCGTCTTAAGTACAACATATCAGTTAATCCGTTTTATAGCATTACTGTACATTTATGGACTTTATCAGATGCTTTTATCCAAAGCGACTTCCATTCCCTACCTACAGGGGGCAGTCTCCCTGGAGCAACTTGGGGTTAAGGGTCTTG
>JBBPDH010000130.1:12867746-12881209 GCA_037974565.1 Clupeocharax schoutedeni
ATCGTTATATATATATATCCCTGGCAGGTTAAGTATTTGAGATTCACAGCTACTATTAAGGGTGTAACAATTAAAAACAGTAAAATATCCAAATTTTTGTAAAATGAGGCACAAATGTTTTAAAGGAGACTTTTACAAAGAAAACAAGAAATATTGGAGGTATTTTGTGATCAGATCATTAAAAAAGTTAAGTTAAAGAAGTAAGCCAGCATTTCCCTCGGTCGTCAATTCATCACCAGCGATAAATATTAAAATCTTATAGCAAAATATCTCATTATAATTTCTCCAGTTTCCCCTTAATTTTTAATCGTCTCTGTTTCAGTTGTCAGTATTTTGTGCCGAGCTAACCCTGGCTAAGTCGGACTTTGACACTGCTAACGTTAGCTTAGCTTAGCCATTTAATTTTATGCATTTGAACATTACTCTGTTGCAGCAAAATACAAAAATATCCATAACAACGACAAGAATAAATGCATAAGCGCAAACAGTCTTCAATGTGTTATTCCCAAACTTCTACATCCGAGAATTACACGACTTGGAGTTCATGTTTGTTAGCCTAGCGCAGCTCGCACAGTTAGCTTGCAGTGGACTCTGGTGTTAGCATAACAGCTACTGTAGCTTTCGCTTGGGTATCAGTGTTAGACACTTGTTTCACTAAAATGAGTTTTTGACTATGGTTAATGCTGATTTAAATGAAAACGGTACTCGTACCTGGTTCGAGAGGCAGAGGAGAGTTTGTGTGTTCGTATTCAGGCTGAGTGCTAACTCCTCTCCAGGTCACTGTTTGTGTTTACTCAGCTCTGACAGAACAGTAAATGTTTCTATCGCTACTGGGTCTGGATGCTTTCCTCCGAATATCTTGTCTCCGAATGTCTTCTGAGACCGTTCAAACGATCCGAGTTAAAAAATGTCCGGTGTTCTTCTCTTTCTTTTTCCTTCTGGAGCCGCTCTCGCTCTCGCCTCACTTCCTCCAAAACAAGAGAGTGAGATCAGACCATCACCACACACAGGACACACCTTTAATCACAACACTGGCAGACTAACGTACAACACTAAAATACTATAACTCACAACACTGACAGATTAACAACACTGACAAGCTGTAACTCACAATACACACACTCACGACACTAAGACTTTAACTCACAACACTGACACACTATAACTCTAAAGGACTCTTAAAACACTGACTCTAATACCCACTGACAGATGTTAACTCACAACACTGACAGACTCTAACTCACAGCACTGAGAGACTCTAACTCCTGACTCTAACAAACTGACAGGTTCTAACTCCTAACATTGACACAGTCTAACTCAACACTGAGACATTCTAAATCACAACACTGACAGACTCTAACTCACAGCACTGAGAGACTCCTGACTCTAACAAACTGACAGGTTCTAACTCCTAACATTGACACAGTCTAACTCAACACTGAGACATTCTAAATCACAACACTGACAGACTCTAGCTCACAACACTGACAGATTTTAACTCACACAACTGACAGATTTTAACTCACACAACTGATAAAAGTGACAGACTTTAACTCATAACACTGACCGACTTTAACTCACACACTGGCAGAGTTTAACTCAACACTGACACATTAACCTCACAATGACAGATGCTAACATACAACACTGTCAGATTGTAACTCTTACAGATTTCCGCTCACATCTCTGAGAGACTTACTTTAACTCACAGCACTGACAGACTTGGACTCAGAACACTGACAGACTTATGATTATTCTCTTCTCTTTTCTTGTATTCTATTCTATTGTGTGTTATATTATACTATATTATATTATATTTGGTTTCATTCGGTTTCAGGTGCAGTGTTTGCTCTGATGGTGCAGTGAGGTCTGTGGTAGAAGTGACTGATATGTTGAAGGCAGAGATCAGGTTGACCAGACAGTAATCCCTGTGGACTAGGATGTTTGCAAATGACATTGTGACCTGTAGTAAGATTGAGGAATGAAGGTCAGTAGGACTAAGACAGGATAGTGGATGGTGAAGCATGAGAGAGATCCAGGGAGTATAGCTGAAGATGGAGGAGTTTAAATACTCTCAGGAATGTGACTCTGGGTGTGTTGAGAGAAGAATGCTTAGGATGGAGCTGCAGGATAGAGGAGAAGAGGAAAGCCTAGCAGGAGGTTTATGGATGTGTGGAACAGAGAGGAAGATGCAGAGACAGGAGGAGATGGAGACGATTAATCCATTGTGGAGACCACTCATTGGGTGCAGCTGATAGTAAACAAAAGAAGAAGATGTTAAATTATATGTAGTATTCATTAAGACAGGAAAAAAAGATAGGAGAAAATAACGAAAGGGGTAAGTGAAAAATAAGAAAGAAAGAAAGTTCTGGGGATAAAGAACAAGGAAAAAATAGAAGGTAAAGAGCATGATAAACAAAGAAGAAATGTAAATGAAAAGAAAGGAAGAGGGTGAAGACAGAGAGGGAGTGAGGAATAAATAGAAAGCAAGAAATAGGGAGGAGAGGAATAAACAGATATCTTTCTCTTCCTTAAACCCCCATTTATACAAATTAAGCTGTAATTTTTTTCACAATAAACCAGTAGGCCAGTCATATTTAATGTAAGAAACTCCCAGTCTAATCAACAATGTTATTGCTCCACATTTGAAACAAGACCATTTAGAATTAATGCCCATTTTATGCCCATCTCATTCACTCTGCGTGCAGAGGCGCCCTCTGCTGGACCACCAGAAAACAGCTCCTCCTCTCGATGTGGCCCAAAGCTAGGGGTGTTTATTTAGTGAAATAATTATTTGAAAAAAAAAAGGGGTTTCCGACCCCCCCCCCCCCACACACACACACACACATACACAAAATACATATACAATAGGCCTTTATCAGTAGTATTTTGTTAGGCTCTGATCTTCTCTAATTGCAGTTTTTGTGTAAAATAAAATAAAAATGCTTATAGTAACACAGGTCAACAGTTCAAAATCATAAGAAATAAGTATTTGTGGGTTTTGTAGTGTTTTTCATGCTGATTTCAAATCTGTGTTTAGTTTTTCCTGCAGGTACAGTGTTTTTGATGAAGCTAGTTCTATACTGCATAATAGTTGGTGTAATGATCATATAATAATCATATGCTGAGTGTTCGTGAAGAAACAGTGGTAGCTGACTGACACTGATCATCATATCTATGCCACAGTGTGCACCTGTCGGCCTTCACGCTGAAAATATTCTACTGCAAATCTAATATTAGTCACAATTCATAAAGTTGATGTGACTGAAAAAACTGACAATCTGAAATCAGCATGAAAAACTGGTTTAGAAAAGTGTGTTGTGGTTTCTGATTATTACAAAAAAACTGGCCTGTGTAATTCTTTAAAGTGAGAGGTTTGAACAAAAATATTGTAGATGCTGCCACTGACATATCACAAATACATAAAATCATATCAAATCAAATACATAATATAAATCCAAAAATGCAATCTTTTTGGTCTAGGAAACCAAACAGAAATGGATAAAATGAAACTGAGTGTAAAGTATATTCCTACCAAAAAAGCTTTGCTATCAAAAACCATTTAACCCTTGTATGCTGTTTTCTTTTTTTATGAAAAATTAGTAGCATATTAATTTATAAATCTAACAAATGTGACAAAATGTATATACAATATACAGAACACAAACACATACTCACACTTGCACATGGGCGGGGACTGTGGTCATGACCTCACGGCTCAGTGCTACGTGGACAGGAAGCAGCAGCCCATCAGGTCGGAAAGGAGGCTGAGGCTAAATTTAGCTAAAAACAAACCGATGGCTCAAAACAGAGCTAGATATCGAGAATAAAGCAGTGTCAGAAGGTTGTTTTACTTTGTTTTAGGTTTATTTATATGACCAGCGCTTGTAAGGGCTATGGGACTGGTGAGTTGTGGGCGCTGTTGGGTTTGTGGCTAGGTGGTTAGCTAACTGGCTAACAGATCTGAGAGCTGGTTTGTTTACCAGAGTCCGAACTGTCCGACTCTGAACCATGATCTGAAGGACCAGGTTTCTCCAGTACGCTGGCTGAGGAGGGTGTCTTAGCTGAGGTAGATGACAGACAGTAAATATGAGTTGGTTCAACGCTTCCCAGCTGTCCAGCTTTGCCAAACAAGCTCTGACATCTGCTCAGAAATCCATCGACCGAGTTCTGGACATTAAAGAAGAAGACCAGTGGGGAGATGCCCTCATACCCGTTTTAGACGGTGAGTTTCAATGACGTGTTTACCTGTTTAGTTATTAGGTTGAGCCCAGTTTAAGGATAACATAGGAGCACAGGAGCCACGTTTAGAGATAGCATAGGAGAAGATGTAAACAGAAAAGGAACCCAGTTTAGTGAAAGCATAGAAGGACAGAAGGCAAGATAGTAATGTTTCAGTATTCATTAATTTAGCTTTACTGGCTGTTTCTCCAACAGTGTTGCCAAAACAAAGTAAAGCTGGACATACAATACTGTGTAAAGTCTCAAGCCACCCTCCGTTTCTTCATATTTTGCCTTCAGAAAACATATGTTCTTGTATTTTGTTGTAATTTTGAGGAAAAATCTCCAAAAGCACCCATTATAAGTCCCAGTATGTGTTTTTTAAAGCCACATGGTGACCTACATATGGATCATTCAGACCTAAAAAGCCATCTATCTAAAAGGCCTGATGATTCCAGATGATCTGGTGGTGCTGAATGCAGAATGGTTGACCACCTTTGTCTAGACACCTTGAATCTTTAACACTTTGCAGCAGTGAAATATTTGTTACTGTTTATTTCATTTATTCTATTAAATATTCCAAAGATAAGAAAGCTTAATAGGCACTAAATAGTATTTTTTGCACCAACAAGGTGCTTCAAAGTAAATGTAAAGAAATCATGAATGGCTTAAGACTTATGCACAGTACTGTAGTATATGGAACATATAGCTATAACAGAATTGTTGGTGATTAATAATCAGACCAAAACAACAATAATAAAAGGAAAATAAATAAGTTAAACATAACAAATTAACTCTCACTCTGTAAATACATGAATAATGTTATACACAATAGTAGGTTTGATGGTTAGTGTGGTGTGTGGTTATTCACTGGTCCACATATTTTGTGTTTGGGGCTGTTGTGTTTCTTTCACAGTGAAAATGTGTCAGTTTAGGAGGATACTTTTCTTTTTGTGTGCCAAAGCTATTGTGAATGTTTTACACAGCACTGTTATTTGTGTGTACCTGTCATCATAGGGTAAATATCAGGTTCGCCTTGAGCTGAATGCGAGTGTATTAGATCAGGAAAAACATGTAGGTTGATGTACTGGGGTGGTGTGTTTACTCAGGTGTTCACTCTCCGTTCTGTACTCAGTTTATTAAGGAAGCATGAGAGTGAAAAACATCTGAATCATTCAGTTATTCAGAAAGTTGTGGAAATTCCCTTTAAGTACTGAGAGAATTGAGTTGTTCTGAAGTAATCATGTTTGTTTCTTCTTTTAGGATCTTTTTGGTCTAGGAAACTTGAAACCTCATAGTAAGAGATGTGAACAGGAAATGGATGAAAAGAAACCGAGAAAGTATTTTTCTACCAAAAAAGCTTTACACTTAAATCACCATTAAAAAAAACTATTATTTAACCTTATCAGAAGACAAATGAGTGGCATATTAATTTATAAATGTGATCAAACAAAGGTAAAAGGCAAATATTAACTATATATGCTGTTCATATGGCATGTAATTGAGAAGTAAACATCTGTTGAGTATTTTAACATAATTTTGATTGTATTGATTTGAAAACCCAAAAATGGAGAGTGGATATCAAAAATATGAACAACATACAAAGATTAGATGAATGATTATTTTTTGTCCAACATGTCAAGATGTGGGGCTTTAGGTAGAGACTTCTTTAACTTTCTTTCACAGGTTTTACATGAGACCTCTCATGGTGACTGTAGTTCACTATGTATGTTTGAATTTCTGCTAATGTTTGTGTCTGGTCTTCTGTATTCCCAGATACAGTAAGCAAGCCTGTACCCACAGGTTGGGGCATGAATCAATGGATCTCTCCCACAGAGGAATGCCCAAACACACTTCTTCCTTCATCAGAGGCCATCACCAAACCCGTCACTCGCACAGTGGTCGATGAATCTGAGAGCTTCTTTAGTGCCTTCCTGACTTCAGGAGACCTCCAGACAGTCAAAAAGACATCGGTGGTGTCTGTGGCACCAACCAAATCCTACCGCAGAGTACAAGAGAAAGCTGTCAAAGAGACAAATCCCTCTGGCCAGGATGACGTGGACTCTTCCAAGCTTTCTCATCCAGATTCAGAGAGGCTTGGCAGCATGGGACCAGAAGAGAACATGTCAGCAGAGGTCAGGCCTCAGGAACAAGTGGACCCTCCAGCTACTGTAACTCAGCAAACGGCTCCAGCTGGTGTTCAGCAGCCTGAGCCTGAGCTTGTTCCTCCTGCTCCACTGACTGCACAAGAGAAAATAGCTGAATCAGAGAGCAGTGAGAGGAAAGCAGAGTCTGAGGATTCCAGGCTAACTCTTGAAGTCACACAAGTGGATGCACCATTGCCCGTAGCGGCTGGATCTGGATCAGTGGATAACGTAGATGGCCCTGGTGCACCAGAACCCAAAAGTCCAGTCAAAACTCTGCCGATCCCACCCAAAGAAATTGTGTTGGATTCCAAAGAACCTAAAGTGGAGGACAGGCAAAGTGACACCCCCTCCCCTCCTGTTAGCGCCTTCTCTTCTGGTACCTCTACCACCAGTGACATTGAGGTGTTGGACCATGAAAGTGTGATTAGCGAGAGCTCCGCTAGCTCCAAGCAGGACTCTGCAGAAGTAAAAGCAGGGTTGCACTTGATGCAAGGATCCTTCCAGCTTCTTTCAGCCTCCGCCTGTGGAGATTTCCCCCGTCTGGATGACTATCCTAAGCTGACAGAAAGCTGTGGTTCCTCCTCGGATGCTTTTGAGCGCATTGACTCCTTTAGCGTCCAGTCGCTGGACAGCCGCAGTGTCAGTGAAGTCAACTCGGATGATGAAATTCCCGGGAACCACACCCTGGCATCTGTTACCGCTGGCCCCGCTCCTGCTCCCCTAGCCCTCCCTGCACCACCCACCACTCAGGAGCAGGAAGAGACGGAGCAAGCAGACTCTGTGAAGGACCAAACACTGGAGGAGAACGAGATGGAGGAAAGTGGCCGTAGCGCTACGCCAGTTAACTGTGACCAGCCAGAAGACTTGCAGGAAGCAGAGCAGAATGCTGACTCAAGTCTCACCCTCTCCAGCTTAAGGACTGAGCCTGATGAAGCATTATCGTCGCCCATAACCGAGGAGCAAAAAGGAGCCTCTACCTGCCAGCTCCTGGAGCTACAAAAGGTTAGACTTTGCTAGTCATGATGGACCAGTTTCCCAGAGCCACATTAAGCCTAATCTAAGCCTAGACGAAATGGAGTTTCAGTGAAACACATTGCTATATAGTCAGTGCAGTGCTAGCCAATGTGTGTGTTTTTTTTATCATGCCAGCCAGCATTTCTGTAGTCTTCAGTCATATTTGAAATGTAATGACTTATGCTTGATTTGAGATTTGATGACCACCATCCACAGCAATAAAAATAATTTATAAAAATAATATTAACCAGAAATATCATGTTTCTCATTCAAGTTTTGCCATTCCCACCAATCTTTGAAAGTTGTCTTTTATGTCGTTCAGAGACCCTCCCTGATACCAGACTTAAGCTCTAGATGAAATTGTACATTAAACTTAGCATGAAACTGTTAACATGTCTTGATGTCTTTGTAACTGGCTTGCTTTTTTTTCAGGTTATTGATGAGCTCACGAGCAAGCTGGAGAGAAGAGAAGCACAGCTGCTAACTGTCAGCAAAGACAAGGCCCGTCTAGAGGAGGAGTGTGACAACCTCAAAGAGTGAGTAAAGCAGACTCAGTTGCTGTGACTATAATGTCATACCCATAACAGCTGCAGCCATGTTTAAGCCTTCTGTTTCAGGGTAGGATATTTAAAACTTAACAAAAATAAAGAAAACTAGTCATAAACACATGACTAATGAGCAATGTTCAAGTGCAGAGTTCTAAGCTTAGCCCCTTAGAGCTAAGAATGGGAAAGCAATTGAGACAGCGGGCTAGCTATGTGCAGCTGTAGTATGTACTATGGTATAGTTATAATAATATGAACACAGTCATGTTATTGTTAATTTATTTATTGACCCTTATAGTCACACGTCAGCACAGCACAGCACAAAACAGCACAACACAAACAATAATAAATTCTTTCTCTGCATTTAACCCGTACACCCGTTAACCCGAACCCACAACCTTCTGATTGCAGGATTAAATGTAACTTTGTTACAGCATGAAAACAGGAATATTTTAATCGAGAAAGTATTCAAAACAAATAACAAAGCCTGTAAAATGATGTTGAGGCCAGCCATAGTTATGGCTCATGTCTTCACATAAATGTTTTGCAGCTCTTTGTATATTCATTGTGTTTGAATTGACTTCAGACCTCACTATTTATGCATAGCTGTTCGGGTTCAGTGTTGGGGTGGTATCTTGGAGTAGAGTTGGGCAAAGTGGCTTTAAAAAAAAAAAAAAGTTCTTTGTAGATGATATTTTATTTCCCTTATCTCAAATGAACTTGATCAGCCAGGACATGTTTGTGACAGTTTGCAGCTTTAGTTTAGCTGTAAAATGATCTACAATATTGCAGTACAGCTAATCGGCTATTTTTGGCGAGTTACGTCATGCAAACAATGAACAAATCATTTAGTTCCTCAACAATGTAACAGTAATGTAATGTAAGTGTATCGTGTGAATGGGTTGTATCCATCCAGAGTGCCTAGAATTTCTCCAGAAGTATAATTATTATTGGACAGGAGGCAGTTAGCAGGATTGAACAAAGTGCAAAGAAGGATGGAAATGATACAATAAATAGACAATTTAGTAATGTAACCATTGTGTGAATGGGATTTAAATCCAAAACAATACAGTAAATAAACAATACAGCAATCAAACAGTATAGTATCATTGAGTGTAAACCTTCCAGAATTAATATTAGTGTAACGTATTTATATTATTACATGTATTATTGCACAGTTGTTATGGAAGTGGTTATGAGCCACTCAGTATAATGTATAATGTCTAAATGTGCCTTGTAGTGAGCTGATAGGTCTGAAAGAGGAAAGCTCCAGTGTTCAGTCTCTGAAAGACGAGTTCACCCAGCGCATTGCTGATGCTGAGAAGAAAGCTCAGTTCGCCTGCAAGGAGCGGGACATCGCCAAGAAGGTAAGACTGGAGCAAAATTAGTTTTACACATTATCCCCTCACCTTTAATGTAATGGGTTTAAAGTTTTCTTTTTTAGAATAGATATATGAGTGGCTAGTAAGTAATGGCAGCTAGTAAAATTGACCAGTCTAACGTTTTTGCACTCCATAGGTCTTTACCTGTGGATATTTATTTTTGTTAAGCCTTGAAATGTTTAGTTAAAAATGTAAAGTAAAACTTTCCTTAATAAGCTGGAAATAATATGTAACAGTGCATGTCTTACATCCTATTACCTACCTGTCTCACATCCTATTGTGTGGTGAGTCCAGTTCTAGACTGTCCTTTAACTTTAACTTCATTTTTGGCTTTTTGGCTCAGGGTAAACATTGCCTGTGTTTGTGTAATTATTATTCAGGAAATCAAGGGCCTTAGAGAAGAGCTGTCTACGAGATTCAACTCA
This sequence comes from Clupeocharax schoutedeni, assembly GCA_037974565.1. Lineage (NCBI taxonomy): Eukaryota > Metazoa > Chordata > Actinopteri > Characiformes > Alestidae > Clupeocharax > Clupeocharax schoutedeni. The sequence continues at coordinate 12,877,481 of JBBPDH010000130.1, forward strand.
AATGAAACCCTCGAGCTGATTAAAGAGAAGGAGGAACAGATCAGAGGCCTTCTAGAGGAAGGCAAGTACCAAATAAGGCTCTCTACTTTCCTGATTACATCAGATTAAAGTCCTGAATTAGATAATGGCTCTCAACTTCCTGGAGTGCTTTTAGAGACCATCACAAATTGTGATGAGTGTTATTTAAGAAAATCCATAAGAATAAAGGACATTTGGCTTGAAATCATGTATCATCTCATCTATGACGTTGTATGAAACTTTAACTCTAGTTTGGACTCCAAGTTTTTGTTCAACTTTAAATGGTAATCAAGTATATTAAACAATTGAATGGCGGCACAGTTTAGCTCACCAGTGTTTGTGTTACACTGTGTGATGACCTACTGCTTGAAAATGTCTGTCCTAGTTTGATAAGCTATTGGGTATGTTGTTGTGGAGCCATTTACACTGATATAGTTTTATGACTGCTCCAGCCCAATCAACATGGCAGCTTTGTATCATGCTTTTATCAGAACTTAAAGGCTTGTTGGTCTATATAAGTTATTTGGCAAAAGATGCATTAATTGTGATAAGCCTGTGTGTCTGTGTGAGTGTGTGTGTGTGTGTGTGTGTGTGTGTGTGTGTTAGGGGGAGGTTGCTTTTTGTCTAATGGGTGCTTATTTTTCAATCAGGTGAGAAACTTTCTAAGCAGCAGCTTCAGCACTCAAACATCATCAAGAAACTGAGGGTGAAGGAGAAGGATGGCGAAATGAAGATCACCAAACAGTCCAAAAAACTTAAAGAGCAGGAGGACGAGCTCAAACACTTGCAGCAGGTATAAGGAAGATATTGAGTGAAATGCACAGCTTGGTCCAACTTATGCTGGTGTTGTTTATTTAATTTGAAATACAAAAATCTAAAGGGCTCACAAACCAATTCTAATAACAGAATAGGATATTAATGGGTTAAAACCCTGATTATTGATACAGCCATGCAGGATGTTATTTTTATGGTGTGTGTCCTGTGGAATAATGCTGACATGAACATCTAGGCTACGACTAGAGGTGTAGCAATACAGTCAGCTCACGATTTGGTTTGATTGACAACTCAGGACTCAGTTCTGTTGTCTATTCAGTTCAGCACACACCGAATTTATTGAACACTAAGAAAGTTATAATGTTCTTACAACTGCATGATATGGACAAAATATGAGCATTTTACTGCAATATATTGTTATTGATATAGTTTTGGTAAAATAGCATTCTAAGGGATAAACATAGGTGGAAAATGGTTTATATTTAAGAACTGGTATATATAAGAATTATGAATTATATTTATGGGATACCAACCCACATGAATGTCATGGAAAAATGAAATAGAAGGCAAATGAACAATGTGGTCCGTTAAGGAACACCTTGGTGGATCAATGTTTTTAATGATTGAAGACCAGCCAAAGTAGTTTGAGTTGAGTATTGGATAACAGGAATACCTTAGTTCATCATAACACCAAGTAACTCACCTTCTACGATATCAGTTATGTAGAGACTTATATTGCGATAATATTTAACAAACAAACGTATATTAAAGCCTACTTACGGCAGCCAAAATTATGACAGCCACAGTTGAAACTAGAACTGGAAGGCGGTGGGGGATGTATGGGGAGAAAATGGGAAATGACTGTGTTGTTGATCGGTGTAAATTTAACAACACACAGAAACTCATGTGAGTTAATAGGCTGCTTATTGTCATATTACAGTAATTCGATGCATTGTTACACCCCTTGCTAAGACCTATGAGAATTTTGGGAAAAGACACAGAGACAGACACATTCTCCTTTAAATCCTGCCAATGACATTTAAGTGAAGTGACCATTTGTCATACGTGAACACACCACAGCACACAGTGTGAACAGCACGAAATTCTTCCTCTGCATTTAACCCATTCACCAAGTGAAACAGGGGGTAGCAGAAACACGGCCCCCGGGGAGCAGTGTGTGGGGACAGTACCTTGCTCAGGGTTCCTCAGCTGTGCCCAGCGGTCTTGGGAATTGAACCCGGACGTTCTGGTTGCAGGGCGAATGCCCTAACCACTAGGCCACCAGCTGCCCCCATTTAACAATCATTTCACAACCGTCACAAAACCAATTCAGCTCCAGTAGAGCTTTAATGTACCAATAATGTCATTGTCATTTAATACCCTGTCAAACTGTTTTCGGCCTACCTAAGCCAGAACATCCTGACATTTTGTAGTTCCAGGAACAGGAACTTAATTCTGAGAATAGCTGAATGGATATTTTGTGAGAGTCGCCACTGTGATGTTTGCTCTATTTTACTGTTGTTTACTCAAGCTTGGTGTTTTGCAGGCCTGCTTTGTGACCCGCTATAAAGTGTTGCAGTGTGTAAAAACGTGTGTGTGTGTGTGCGTCTGACAGGTACTGGATGCAAAGGAAGAACTGGAGAAGCAGCACAGAGATAACATTAAGAAGCTGAACTCTGTGGTGGAGAAGCAGGAGAAAGATCTGAGCAGACTGCAGACTGAGCTTGAGGAGCTGCAGGAGAAAAACCGCAGCCTGCAGGCTGCCCTGGACAACTCTTACAAGTAAAAAACACACTAAAACTCACATGCAGGCACACACTGACTTTCTATTCTCTGACTTTGTATTGACTGAGAAAGAATGTGATTTCAAGATTCTAGATTATTTATTTATAGCATACATAAATATACAAGAGCAACATGTTAAATAAGCTCCTTAATTGACCCCAAAGACTGTGCAATAAAGTTATCAAGTAATTTAAATTAAAGACATTTAGAAAGGCTAAAACAAGGCAATAAAATACCCCACCTAACAAACAGTAAAGATTACAAACAGTAAAGACTGTCCATATTCATTGATAAAACCTGCTTTTTATCGTACTTGCGTCTGGTTCAGGGCAAATGTGCCTAGTGTGAGTACACCCTTAAGGTGGAGCACAAACGTGAGTATTTCTGGATGATCTCAGCACTTGCATAATCACTGTTTTTCCTCCACAAACACTGAGGTCATATTTTCCTCTCCTCTTATTCATAATCCAAATTGTGTGTGTGTGTGTGTGTGTGTGTGCGTATGTGTGTGTGTAGGGAGCTTGCGGAGCTGCATAAGGCCAACGCCACAAAGGCTAGCGAAGCCCAAGAGCTGGCTCTGAGTCGGGAGGTGCAGGCCAAGGAGGAGCTCAGCCTGGCGCTGGACAAAGCCCAGGAGGAATCTCGCCTCCAGCAGGAGGCGCTGGCCAATCAGGTGAAGGCCCACCTGTTGTTCAAGACTGACTAAGCCTTTTGGCTAAAACTTATTTTTTAAAATTATTTTTTTAGGGCAATCCCTATTGACAGCATAACATAGTCAAATGACTTATGTCCATGAAAATCTGAGAACATACAAGAGAAGAAGCAAGAAAGTGCTCAGCACAAGAAAACTGCTATCTCAGCAGGACAAGTACACACAGAATAGTCTCCTTTTTCAATTCCAATGCAAAAAGCAACAGAGAATTGACATTTTGATGTTTAAATAGAAAAAGTTTGTGATTGTTGTATTCCCAGGCTAATACAAACACACGAGCTCAGAAGGTGCTCTCATAACACTCTAACATACAGATAAAACATGGGATACTCACTCATTTCATGGACTTTGACCAGTGCACATTTAATATTGCTGTTTAAAGTACACATTCACTTTTAAGTAGCTTTATGCTCCAGCACCACCTAATTAGCTGTGTTATT
>JBBPDH010000130.1:12959767-12970216 GCA_037974565.1 Clupeocharax schoutedeni
AGTACTTTTACTCAAATACAAATCCAGACAGTACACTAGTACTTTTACTCAAATACAAATCCAGACAGTACACCAGTACTTTTACTCAAGTACAAATCCAGGCAGAACACTAGTACTTTTACACAAGTACAAATCCAGACAGAACACTAGTACTTTTACTCAAGTACAACTTTATCAAGTACTGAATATTACAGATTTTTTTTGCCCAGAAATACTACTCCCTGATGGTTTCTGCAGTGGCTTCATGCGTTATCATCTATTAATGGTGCAAGTGGTGATGATCTGACTCTAATTCCAGATTACATCCCAGCCCCTGTGGGCCTCATAGCTTTTGCCCTCTCCCCTTTCCTCCACCATCAGAGAACAGTGACCCGATCCCAACAGGGAAAGGAACGGAACGCCTGAATACAAATGTCATCCTGGATGCAGCAACACAGCAGCCCTGCACCAATTAACTCTTGCAAACGACGTTTCTCATTAGTACTCTAAAGATCAGCTCAGACTCCGGTCAAAACCGTGCTCCCTATGGAAGACTGGAAAGTGCCTTACCTCCTGCATACATAACAGCCAGCATGATGGAGGAGACCCATGCGATCTGGCTGTAGGAGACGCCGAAGTGCTTCTGGATCTCCTTGAAGTAGATGGTGAGGGCCTTGGGGAAAGAGTAGGACAAGCCGATCGAAATGAAGGCCCCAAAAACCACCACCCAGCCCCAGCCGCCGTCCGGAGGAGTGTACCCCAATGCTGAGACCGGTACGGCACCCATGACCACTCTGAGAGAAAGCGACGGAGTGAGAGTGAGAAGATCCTGGGGGCAAAGATAAAGAAGTCTTCATCATTAGAAGAGTGCTTTCCTGTATATCTTGACCTTCGCACGTTCCCTAAGTCAATCAGCGCTGGACAGTGCCAATCAATAGCATGTGACATCCATTTATTGACAATGATGAATGTGTTGATAATGGCCCATACCTGACTCCATCATGCACCCCCCACCCTCTATATCCCATTCTGATTTACGCCCCCACTACTAATTATCACCAATTACTCACTCAGTGTCCCACTCAGTTTCTGTCTTCCCAATAGAAATGGTCCACAATGATTTCAAATCTGGTTATATTATTGACATTAAAGTTAAGGAAACAGTCCAGGATATAAAATTACACTTTACAGATGAGTTAGAGAATCTCCAACTTGTGTAGAAATACAGGTTTCCAGATAGTGAGACATGTCTGGACAAGCAAGATTTTTAGATATCCTCATCTGAAGCACTCTACACATAGAAGAGATGAAAGAAACTCAACAAGGTGTCCCACTCCAAGTCATTTCTCAGTTGTACAATAAAAGAAAGTACTAAACCACAGTTATATGGAAAAGTCTGGGAAGCCCACATTTACTACAGACAACACACCTCTTGTACATTTTATGCAAATTCAATGTCTAAATGGTTTGTTTATGGACAGCTTTATTTTGACTTTACATTATATTTTTAATTATTCTTGTCTTTGTGTCTCCATGTGTCTGTGCAGTCACAACATAGGCTTTTCCTCCAGGATCAGTAAAGTTTTCTGATTCTGATCCTCATGTAAAGATACCATGCTACCTTCAGGAAGTAAACTCCAGGATCTGAGAATTCAGGGAGTAAGGGGCAGCTGGTAGGGCATTCACCCAGGTTCGATTCCCAAGACCGCTAGGCACCTCTGAGGTACCCTGGGCAAGGTACCGTCCCACACACTGCTCCCCGGGCGCCGTGTTCCTGCTGCCCCCTGCTTCACTTGGTGAATGGGTTAAATGCAGAGGAAGTATCTCGTGCTGTTCACACTGTGTGCACTTTCACTATATAAAGTTCATTAACCTTTGCTGGTCGAGTATCTACATCTTCATTAGAGAGGATGTGGGACTGAGGATGTACATCATTCGTTAGACAGACTGAAGTGGGTCTCCTGACCACTCCACCAACAGGCACTTTAATGCATTCAGTTCTACAGACATTAATATGGAGTTGGTCCCCATTCGCAGATTTAACAGCTTGCACTCTTCTTGGAAGTCTTTAAACAAGATTCTGGAGTTTCTGTGGGAATTTGTGTTCATTCTATGAACATTTATGAAGTCAGGCATTGATGGACAAGAAGGTCTGGACCACCGTTCCAGATCATCCCAAAGGTGCTGGATGGGGTTGAGGTCAGGGCTCTGTGTGGCCAGTCAAGTTCTTCCACACTGAACTCCTCCAGCCATGTCTTTATGGAGCCTCTATTGGTTAGACCAGTTTGACCAGCCCATCCCACAGATACTCCATCAGACTGAGATCTGGGAAACCTGGAGAATTTCCATTCCTGAACAATATTTGCCATGTGGCAGAAGAAATTATCCTACTGAAAAAAAGGACACTGCCATTAAGGAATTTGTCTGCATAAGCTAGTTTCTACATGGAAAAGTAACACCCACATAAATGCAAGGTTTCCCAGTAGATCAATGGCCAGAGCATCACACTGCCTCCACCAGCTTGCCTTCTTCCCAAACTCCAGCCTGGTGCACCAAGTAAGTGGTGCCCACATCCTCAACTGCTCACATGATGCAAAAGAAAGTCTTATTCATAAGACCAGGCCAACTTTGTCCAGTGTTCCATGGTCCAGTTCTGCTGCTCACATTTTCTTTGTAGGTACTTTCACAGATTAACAGGGGAACTCCGACTGGTCTTCACCTATGCAGCACCTTTCACAGCAAGATCAAAGCCAGCATTATTTATTTCAGCAGTTTGAGATGTGAGATCAGACAAGATGGGCTAGTCTTCAAATTAGGCACCCATGACCCTGTAAGCAGTTAATCTCCTTTGGTAGATACTAACCACTACATACTGGAAACACCTCACTGGACCTGCTGGTTTGGAGATGCTCTGATCCAGTCACAGTTCGGCCCTCCGTTCCAGATTTTTCCTGCTTCACAAATTGTTCAATTGTCAGTTTCAAACCCTATTTGGCGTTTGTCTTGCATCAAATTTAGTCTAAATGTCTGAAACAAGACAGTAGCACAGTTTTCACAGCATTTCTGCTGCAAATCATATGACGTTGTTTAAACAACGGTTAAATAGTTGACTTGGATTTAAGCAGTTTTCAGGTAAGAAACAATTGTGGACTTCTTAAGCACTGATGCACGTTGCTCTGGATAAGAGCATCAGCTAAATGCCCTAAATGTTAATGTAAACACATCAATGAATAACCCTGAACTTGTCTTCTGTGGTTCGGTTTCTCTCTATATTTATGCGTAATATTACATTAGCAATTGAGCAACGTGGGACACACGTGCCGATAAAGTGCTGCTGAAGTGAAAGATTAATAACATGCTGCACCCACACCCTCCTAGATTACAGGCATCTGTGAGAACTGGCTTACTGGGGAGGGAAAATTTAGATCCCACATGTAGCGCAGTCTACTTAAAGCTATACATAGCAGCTGTATGACCATGAGCTTTTTTCAAAAGTAGGCCAACAAGGCAGTGAGAGGCTACAGAAATGGTGCTTTGTAATAAGATGGCAATACACATGCCATTTAAAAGACCACCTATTACAACCAACCAAAGAAAAGCTGAGTAAGTGTTACATACTGCCCCACAGTAAATATAAAGGAACATGCATTTCATTAAAATCCTGATAAACATCCATTACTGAACCACCACCAACATATGCCGACCTCTTATATGGTTCACGCTCAAGAAGGGGGGTCTGAAGGTGGGTCTCCAGCTACCATTCTCATCCACACCCAACAGGATGTTCACCCCGCACCCACAGATATCTTCTGCACTGCTGTTCTCCTTTCTGGTCAGGACCTGGCCATGCCTCCAAGCATACACAGATCTGCCATCGCACAACAAAACTGGTTTAATGAATAGCTTTGATCTTCTCACTACAATACAGGCACTTCAGGTTTTGTAGAATCCATGCATCAATTACATCAGAGCTGTTTTGGGATACTCCTCCACTTGCACAAGGAACAGTGCAGTACAGCGAACAAATACAGCAAGCTCTGCTCGATGGCGGGACCAAAAGTGGGCTGACAGCATCTCTGCTATGTCAAAAAGAGACTTTTTATTAAACCATTCACTACTCCCTAAAAAAAAAAGCACAGTGGGAGTTGAAGTTCAAGCCGCATCTGCTGGGGCTGAAGATGAATTTGTGGTAGTTTAAGGCATTCCAGGACATCGGTAATAAGTTAGGAGAGTTAGGTTTCCTCATACAGCTAATGAGCACTAAGAAAAAACAAACACAAACAAGACCACAAAAACCAAAGCAGCTCTGACAGAAATCACTTTCTGCTGGTTCGATAGACGCGGTTTTGGGACAGCGACTGACCATAAACTATGGGGCGAGAATTGCAGTGGCAGAACCGATTCTGGAAGCACAAGGGAGAACAATACAATATTAAACAGGTGGTCTTAATATTACAGCTAATCAGTGTATCTGCTGTGGGATCTTGCCCCAGGATACCTCTCTGAGCACACAGCTTGCAGGCAGGGTTGTCTACCAGCGACTATCTACAGAGCCATGCTGAGGATGGAAGTGTATAACTGACAGACTGGAGGAAGAATTGGAGCTCCATCATGGACACATTCAGATCTCAGCCCATGTGAGAGTGCAGCTTCCAGTCTGCCATCTCCTCCATGTACTCTGGCACCACCAGACCGACGGCTTTGGCCTTCCCCAGCTCAGATTTCTCTCTACAGGAGGGCTCTTCTTCCAGCAGGGCTGATCCCTGTCCAGGATTTCTACTGTGATCTCCCAAGCCCCTGGCCTACCAGCCTGAGGACTTCCTCTTGACCTTGATTCAAGCCTTGTAGAGTCCTGAAGGGTCTGGTCTTGGCAACATTGTACCACTCCGCTACAGATGCGAATAGGGTTTTGATGATGACTTGCAAAGCCACTTTCATGGGTGCCTTCTGATGGTACATTCCACAGAACTTGATCCTGTCCTACAATGTAAGTAGCCAAATGAATCATGGTAGTAATCCATGTTGGCAACTCAAACATCCCTGGAGACTTTGACCTTGTTTCCAGACCTTCCTGAAGGTCTCCATGAGGGCCATCATACCATCTCCCAGGGTAAGTGTTCGGGTTCCCCACTGTTGATGGTATTAGTTGCATCATGAGCTGGAACTGTTTTCACCTTCTCTGATCAGATGATGGATAGCCTGGACTTCTGTGATCTAAATATCATCCTGGTCCATGTGGTTGCTTTCTCTAGTGTTGCTGAAATCATTCTTGCTTGGATGTATGCGGTGGTCGTGACCATCAGATCATCCATGAATCCTCTGCTTAGAGGCTTCTGCGTCTGTTCATGCTCCTCTGGTCTCCGTTGCGCCAGCTGTTACGACGGTAAATAATGAAGCAGATGGGCAATTCATCTGGGACTAATTGGAACGACGTCAAATTCAACAAAAATCAAGGCGGAGGTAATAGCATGAAAGGAGAAAGGCGCAAGTAAGCAGCCCCCAAACAGACAAAGCCCTTAACACCAAGAAATTACATTTCACACACGATTAAGATGTTAATTAAGCAGGACAATAAACACAAAAGGCATCCTGTGGCTAAAAATTACTTTTCAATAATTTTATTTTCAAACTATGTGCAATGTGAATTTCACAGTAGAGCTCAAAGTATATTTACCAAACTCTCATACCATACAAACAGGCAAACAAAAAAGTAGACACAAATAAAATAAAACGAAAAAACCACACGTGTAGCCACTCTGTTACAAAACGGTGAGCGAAATGCAAAGACGAGGTGAATGGCTTTTGCACTTGCAGCAGGCGACAACACGAGAAGTGTAGTCCATAAAACTATCAAAGCTTTCTGTACATTTGGACGAGACGACTGGTGTTTTGTGGCGAGTTAAAGAGAGGACTGCTGCTGCAGTTACTGTCTGTAATGCTTTGAGTTATTTTAAAGTGATGCAATAATTTGAAAACCTAAAAAAAAAACGAGGAAAAAGAGTGTCGTTTTCCATAGTTTGTGATTCATCTAAGAAAACTAACAAAAACTATGCACAATTTAAAATAGAAAATAAAGACTTATCTGGGGGGGAAATCACATCTATTTTTCAAGTTGAAAAAGGAAAAAGTCCTGATAAAAAAAATAAACAAAAAATAAACTGTGCAAGTACAGCAAACTTATGTTACAGTATATTACACGTATATCAAACCATAGTCAATACAGTACTGGGTATCAGTAATTAATCCTGAGAATGGTCCGTTTTCTGGTTCCCGTGCTACTGAGCTTTGGAGCGAATCAGCCGAAGGCGACCTGCTGCACAGTCCACGCCTTCGCGTTCTGAGGAGGGCTCCAGAAGTCGATACAGCCATCACTGACTGGACCCCTCGGCTGGGGGTCCTGGTGTATTCAGGCCTCCTCAGAGTCAGTTCAGTCCTGATGCGGCACAGAGCGCTCACTGTCTGGAAACGAGAATTCGGCTTTCTGAGATTGCTTCGCCAAGTCCGACAGAGAGCGAGAGAAAGAGAGAAAATAATGGGAGGGGACAGTATTTAAAAAGCTGGGAGGAAGTGCAAAGAAAGAAAGAAAAAGAAAAAGAGAAGAGGGGCGAGTTTGAGAGGAACACTCTTGGAGAAGAGAGTACTTCAAAAGCAGGGAGGAAATAAAGAAGGGAACAAAGATAACAATAAATACCAAAAAATTCTAATGGCGGGGGAGAATGGAGAAGTATGGAGAAGAGAATATGGCAAGGGTGAAGAAAGAAAGAAAGAAAAAGAAAGAAGGAAGAAGAGATAGAAGGATGTAGTGCAAGATCAGTATGCCACAGGGAACCTGCATATGATAAATGTAAATAACACACAAATCAACAAAACCTAACACCATAATGCTCAACCTGATAGAGCTACAGGACCTTAACCCAGTGGCTGTGATTAAAAAAAAAAAATTCTTTCTGTACAAGATTGTCAAATAAAAAGCAGCACCGAGAACGATTACTCAAATGAGTCTCCACATTTATGACATCAGAAGATGGACGCATGGAAACAAAACGAGAGAGAGTCCAGACAGTCTGGAGTTCTGTCAAGACTTCATGGAAACCCTCGAGAAGAAGAAATTAGGCTTATTTAAAGCTTCTCAGTGCAACATGTAGACTCGGATGCTGTAGGGACCAAGCGTTGGACCCACTCCCACCTTTTTATTTCTTAAAGGAGGGACGCCAAGACTGGAGCTTCTGAAGCACAACCAGCGGCCCGTCAACACCATCCTTGGATGGCACCTCAAGGATGGCAATATAACAATCCCTTATAAACAAAGACCGTCCACCTCAGAGTCACATGTGAGTTTCTTAACGCTTTTACCCCCAGGAAGGACATTAAAACAGATCTATTTATTGCTAACAGGAGCAAGCCTGTGACATCTTTAATGCGTAAACCTCCCACTGAGAGGGGCGCCCGTCCCATTTGATTCAAACAGAATTCACGTTACGGACGGGACGTCTGGATACAGGGGGTCATCCAGGCGTCACAGAGGATAGGAGCCGATCTCTCTGCCTTGTCTGACGTCCTCTTGTGTTCTTTTGCACACGCGGCCAGGACAGGGCACTACGAAGCCAGAACCATGGGTCAACCACTTGCTAACCATACAGAGCAGAAATAAGCTACTTTTGTTTAAGTGTGGGGTTTTCAAACTCACTCACTGGGACACACAGTTCTGCAAAAGAAATAAACTCCATTAGTTTTATGGTAAAGACTGAATTACCATCATTCATAACTAACTTTCAGTACAAAGATTAATGCCGCAGGCATGTTACTTAATGTTGCCGACCCTTCAATCCTGTTGTATTGATCTGCAATCCTTTAGGTAACATTGTATTCAAAAGGCACCTACATAGGGACATCCCGAAGTCCTGAATAATGTTTTTCATCAATATTTAGGAACAGCTTATTTCACAACACAGGAAAACTTGAAAAGGGCCCTTAGCACGACAACCATTTGTTCAATTTTAAAGCTCTGTTATGAACAGCTACTCTCAAGTAAAGGCAGAGACTTTGGTACGAACACCACACACCGAGTCAGTCCCGTTGCAGTATAATGGTGTTCACAAACAGAAATGAAACAATTGTCTGTCGCTTTAGTTTGAAGCCCCTTACATCAACACAGTGTCATTTACGTCATACTGTGTTGCAAATACGGACACAAGCTGCTCAAACACCCGTCCCTGTTATCAAGTCCTTATGGCAGCGTGTTTCATTACATGGCGAGAATAATTGAGAATTAGGAATTTACGGGAAATACTGGTTCTTGTAAATGCAGAATATCATAATCCACATTATATATTGACATATCCTCCATTATCACCCACCCCTGCTGCACAGCTGGCTGGTACAACATGCTAAAACACTACCATGTGTCCACCATGTTCTACCAGCTGGACACAACAAAACACTCCATGACTCTGTGTCCCAGGGACTGCAGCTGAAAACCCCCTGTTTTAATATTCCATCGAATTTCATGTTGTGTTCAAACCCATAGACTTAGCTCAGTTGTGCCTGACACCAGGCTGCTCTTTCTTCTCTCCAATATGGAGACAGAGAAGAACACTGTGACCTCACTGAAGATGTAGCTGGTGAGACAAAATTGCAAAGATATAGAAAGGTTATCAGCCTATAGCCTATACTGGTGCTCCTTGGACAAAAGCAGTTTAAAATTGTGTTTTTTCTCTTCTTACACACCATTTCAGCTCAAGAAAGGTTAGCTGGCGAGTTGGATTAGGCGCGCTGAAGCAAAGAAAACACTAAACAAGGTGGAACCAGGCAAAAGCTTGCAGGAACTGCAATACAAATTAAAGACTTTGTGTGGGGCAGCTGAGCTCGACAAATAAAACTAAACCCAGAACTAAAACTGCAGTGGCTTCAGAAAGCATTTGGGTTGACACATTAAAAATCACCGATTAAAAAAAAAAAAAATTCTAACTAAGAAAACACAAACAGCCACCAAACATCTGGGCAATTCAACTAACCTAAATGAATCATTACTGTCATACATAGTCAGAGACCAAAAACATCCCTCCATAGGTGGCAAGAGGGATCTTTAAATCCTACGTAAAAGATGTGATAAATCATTACTCAGACCTAGCTACCTAACAATGAGCGCTTCGGCTCACCATACCCGTATGAATGTATATAGCTATTTTTATATTTATTACTGTGTCATATGTCTGATGCTGACAAACTGCTTGTCCTTTCTGGAAGAAAAAAAAAAAGGTCAACATCAATGACTCTGTCCCAACCTTGCATGCCAAAAAAACAAACAAAAGAAAAATACAAAGATATCCAAATCAGCAACAACAAATCAAATCTCTAAGTTATGCCTTAAAGTTACAAGGAAAAGGAAGAAAAAATGGCTCAACACAAACTTGAACAATATAATAATTGCACTTATAATTTTTTGTTTCGACCGTAAAACAAGCAACGGCGAGGGCACTTTGTGCTCGTCTCTCGAAGGTTAAAATACTGCCGTCTATCCAATTAGCCCTCGATCGAAAGCATCACCGCATTTGTTTAAGACTTCTCCACCTCAGGAAGGTTCTTGCGTGTTTGGACAGCACCATATGCGAAGGGGCACAACCCCTTTTTCACCCAAAAAAAAAAAAAATAAGAAAACCTCCACCCCTACCCCCTGCTCAAAGCACTTTCTGAAGACACTGAGGGTACAGCTTGGCCACCACGCACTCAAAATGCCGGCCGAGGTCCCAGAGGCGATCGGGAGTCTCGTAGACTTTGGTCCAGCGGTCGGCCTCCTCGTCGTACTGGTAGAGCGAGTTCTTGCGGCTGGTGCGGAACACGTGCTCCTCCACCATCACCTGCGTGGCGCGTACGAACACGTGCAGCTGGCCGGCCAGTAGCTGGGCCTTGATGTAGGGGCTGGCCGCCTGTTCGAAGGGCAGGTCCCGCCGACGGCTCCAGCTGTTCTGCTCGATGTCGTAGACCTCCACAGTGAAGGTGCGCTGGTGGTTGCGGCAGATGCCGGCAATGTAGAAGATGTGGTTCTTATACAGCGCCGCCAAGCCCTGGCTGCGAGGGACACTCATGGAGGCCAAATGGCCCCAGTAGTCCTTGCGAGGGTCAAAACAAAAGAAGTATTCACCTAAGAATAGGAGGAAAGAAAATATGAAATGAGAGAAATGGATAAATAAGCAAAACTGGGAAAGTTTTGAGAATCGTGGGCTGTATTTAATTAGCCGAGGGAGCTACATAAATATATACAAAATGTAACAATCCATTCTACTTGATATGAATCCTACAATAATGTTCTCTTTGCAATTATTCACGGATGTTTGTTTAATGGCTGCTTAATTCAAATGATTATGATGTAAACAGTCAGAGTGGCACAGTGTGAAATTTAGAGTAAAAATAGTTCATAGTGGTGGAAACAGGAACCAGACATCAGATAAGTTTAACACCTCTAAAAGATAA
>JBBPDH010000130.1:12970316-12983704 GCA_037974565.1 Clupeocharax schoutedeni
TAAGGGCGGTGCCCGATGCTTTTTGAGAAGGTTTTTCCTAAAATATGAAGTTCGTTCATGATGAGGAGGTACAAGACGTTGTGTTGCAAAATACCCAAAACGCATTACATTTACCACATTACATTTAAAATCTCAAAGGAGTTGTTTTGAAATGTAAATATTCACTGCATAAACATTCTGGCCCCTGGTTGCCATTACCACTACAACAGTCATATAGTAAAGGAGTAGGTATGTTCCTTCTAAAAGCACCATCACACATCAAACCATCCTGACATTAATTACATTTAGACAACTAATGCAATATAATAGGCAACACCTTAAAACACACTATACACACACAATGCCTAGAACAGCTGTTCACAATACATGCAAGTGAATTAAGGAGAGCAAGGATCAATTCTGGAGAAAGTTACGCAGCAGCAGGATATGTGAAGTGGAAAGAAGCAGATTACAAGTTCTCAAGATGGGGGTAGACAAGTAGGTGCAGCTCTGGCCAATGAGCAGAACCAATTCTTCAATAGCGAAAGCTCCCTGGCTATTCCTCCCCCTTACACTTCTGCAGCCCACGGACCTCTGCAGCATTCAGCACTGCTCTCCCTCTCCACTCCAGCAGATAACGCCACGGGTCCTGCTTCTGTCAGCCATTAACATCCTTCCTCTGTGCCGGCACCTATCCGGGACATCAGCAACTGGCTAACTGTTCCTGCAGATCGGGTTAGGAGAGAACTGCTAACACTCCACTCCAGGCAGACCTGCCCGAGGGTCCTTAAAGCCTGTGCTGACCAGCTTAGCCAAGAACTGCAGCTCCAGTTCCAAGCTGACCCTAAGAAAATGTGGTGTCTTCTGTGGTCTGGTACACATGTGGCATAATTCCAGTACCCTAGACAGGCCATGAAAACAGCCATGAAAGAGTATTGACCAGTGTCTCTCACCTTCCACATGTTAAACACCACAAAGAGACTGGTCCTAGCCTGCATCAGACCTACGACAGGCCATGAGCATGATCTCCTTAACCATTCCATTATGTGCAATATTATGTGCAATGGGGCAGCTGAGTGGCCTAGTGCTTAGGGCATTGAATCTGCAATCAGAGGGCTGTGGCTTCAAATCCGAAGTGCAAGTGTTGGCAGCTACTCACTGGTAGCTGCCCCCTGCTTCACTTGGTGAATGGGTAAAATGCAGAGAAAGAATTTCACACAGTTCACACTGTGTGCTGTGGTGTGTTCACACATGACTATAAAGGGCGGTTTACTGTAATGTAGTCTTACTGCGCTGAATATTATTACTTACATTAATTTTAATTATATACTACTGATCCATCATGTGCAATAACATACTCCTTTGTAACAACCACTATGTGTCATTACGAAAATGACCCGTCCATAATATTAACACACCAGCATCTGTAAATATAGCATAGCATATTTCACATGGAGTATTTTCTGCATGCTTTAATATTATTTATTTTGTGTTTATATTTTATATTGTTCGTGTCTTTCGGTCTATGCAGTCGTAATAAGAGCAAGTTCATGTTTTCGGATTCTGTAGTCTGCATACACACAGTATGTTGGTGTTGAAATTGCAACAGTGTACCTGCTGAGGCCCCATTCTCACATGTAAAAATGGAATAAAAAGTTTACAGTCATGTTCTTTAACTTCAAGGGAGTTAGACACCGTACAGCGTTCCCTGGTGGGTGATGATTCAGGTCAACTCCACTATTGTAAGGTCCCAGTATGTCTCGCTTCCTAACTGCATGTCTGCCCATGTAGCTGCAAAAGACAGCGCGGTCTTTGTTCCTGTTCGTACTATACACATCTGCTTTCATATACAGCTCATAGACATGCCACCAGATGTTGTGGGGTGGTGTTGGAGATGGGCATGGAAGAAACTCAATGTAGCTAATCCAAAGAAACTGGTGATGGATTGTCAAAGCCCCAGGTTACCAGTAACACCCTTAAACTACGAGTATCTTAAGGGTGTTTCTGAAAAATAAACTGGATTGGCCACACAGAGTTTACTTCCTAAGGAGAGCGGGTCCCTTCAAGATGCAGCAAGATATTACACATTTTCCACCGATCATGCTTCCACAAAGCAGAGTGAACTAATAAGGTAGGCTGGAGAGGTCTGGCCTCAGTCAGGCCTCCCTGGAACTGGTTGTTCTGGAGAAAGTGCTTGCTAAGGTACTGCACATCATGGACAATTACTCTCATCCAACACATGACAGTGTGCTTCAACAGCAGAGCAGGTTTAGGTCCAGACTGACAAACCACACTGCAGCAGGGAGCACACACAGAGGTCTTTCTTGCACATACATGCTTTCCAAACTATGGACAGTGTCCACCATCTGACATTCAACTACACCAAATAAATAAATAAATAAATAAATCTTACACCGTACAGAACTGTATACCTGTAGTACATTTATTTATACTGGCATTAGAATTTTATTGTACGTTTTACAATGGTTAAATGTACTCAACTCCTGTTATTTACTTGATTGTGTGACTTACATTACATTAAGGATGCATTAATGATGCTTAGCTTAAGTATGTACAGAACTAGCATGCTGACACTATATAACCACACTTTCTTGAGGGCCTTTGTACTTTAAATGTCTTGTGTGTGCTGTTGCAACATTTTTTTTTGCTCTGGGATTGATCTGTCTACCTATCTATGTAATTAACCAGCAGACCTTCTTCAAGACGTCACTAAAAGCTGGATAATGTTTTAGTGCATCATAGACACAGCAGGGATAAACACAGCTTCATCACTGCTTCGCTCATGCTGTGGTGTTTAGTTCTGCTACTATGGCACAGAAGGCTGGGGGGGGGTGGACTGAGGGCTGCCACTTACAGACCTTCATCAAAAATTTAGAGCTTCATGCAGATAATTCACAGGCAAGTGTGTTGAGATTTTTAGGACACGTTTCTAGCTTGATTTTTCTTTACAACTTTGCCAGAAGTTTAATAAAACGCTTCATTCTATTATTACAAACATTTTCTAACAGTCTCTCCAGTAACTTGCTTGAAAACAGAATTAAAAACAGTTGGTGCTTTCTTAAAGTGTGAATGCTCTCTGTACTTTTGTTCATTCCAATGTTGTCACAATTTTATATTATGTTTAGTTTCCTGGTAAGAAATTTGTTTACAAAAACAACTCACCTTGGAGCACATATATTCGATCTTTATACTCTATGGCACTGTGGAACTCCATGGCAACGGGCATTGGGCTGACAGCGGTCCAACAGTTGTCCCGGGCGTCGTAGCACTCAACTGATTTCAGAGCATTTCGCCCATCCCCTTCGTATACACGCCCGCCAAGGGCATAGAGTTTGCCACAGCAGTGCACCAGTCTGCAGCCAATTCGGGCTCGTAACATGGGCGAGCGGGGTAACCAGCGGTTACCAGCGTGCTCGTACTGCCAGAAATCACTTTCTGCCCGGTGATCAATGGACACCTCGCTGTTGCTGGGACGGTATCCGCCAGCGATGAAGATGTCGTTCTCCGATGTGACAACGATGCCGACCTCGCGGAGGTCGTTGGGTGGCTTGCAGAGTTTGTAAACCTTCCCTGTTGCGGTGTCCAGACAAGGCACCGTCTGCTTCTTCCCTGAGTGTTTGTGTGCTGCATCGAAGCAAATGACCATCTCGGATGCGGTCATGCCCAGACGCTGCGGGCAGCCACTGGTGCTGTTTGGCCACGCCTTGTCCAAAGGTTCTTTAGACAGGGCCAGGGCGAAGGCAGGAGGGATGCGACTCAGAAAGGCTTCATCCAACAGCGGCAGCCGGATGCACTCGGAGAAGACCTCGGGAAGATCTGCCTCTCGACGCGGCCGGTCGTGCTCCAGCCAGTGGACAATGCTTTCGTACACATGCTCCTCCTTCTCCACATTGAGGTCATCACTGTTGAGGATGCTGACCAACTGCTCCTTGGTCAGCTGCATGAACTCCTGTTCGCCCATCACACACAGGAACTTCTTGCGAATGTAGTCCTGCGAGCGTTCACGCAACTCCTGATGCCCGTAAGCATCTGCAAACATGAACACTCCAATGCAGTTCTGGGGGTCCAGTCGGCTGATCATGAAGTGGGCACACTGGTCCTGCAGCGCTGGGATCTGGAAGATGCTGGCCGCTGTGAACAGGGCCTGAACGTTGCACTCGGACAGGGTGACCCGCGATGTGTAGGCGTAGTCCAGCACCAGTCGCATGGACTCCGACTCAACTCCCACGATTCGCACTTCGCGCTGGCTGCTCTCTGTAAGGCCACTGGTGAACATTGATCTAATGCAACAGGTGAGGAGGAAAAAAAGGACTGTGAGAACAAGTAAAGAAAGTGTTCTGTACACTTCATTAGTACACCAAGCATACATATGTACACTTGCCCCCTGGGTACACTTCGTTTACAATTTTAGACTGTCATCCATCTGTTAGCCCCACAGACCCCGTTCACCAATGATCATCAGGACCATGGCCACCAGCAAGAATTTTATTATTTAGGAGATGAATTATACTCAGCACAGCAGCGACACTGACATGTTAGGGTGGACCATTTTAAAGCAAATTCAGCATCACTGCTGGTCTAAGAGTCGCCCATCAAACAAAAATATCCTGTTCACAGCATCTTGTGGGCAGAGACAGACCACTAATGAAGGATGACAAACAAACTGTGCAGCATCAGATGAACCATCATCAACAACTTCACAAGGTGAAGCAGCCGGTTAGACATGCTTTAACGTGGACAGTAGGAGGACACTGTATTGAAAGGCTCCAACAGCACGGCTGTGTGCAATCCACTCTTTGCAACATACATGCCACTACGATGTCTGATAAACCAATTAATTGTTCGCAGTATAGTCACTAGGTTGGGGTACTTGATAAATTGGCTTGTTGTTGTATATGTTGAATCTCCTGATGAACCTTATCAAAAATTCTTAACAAAAGGTAATGTGGTGTTACAATGTGTCTCACAGCAGGTCTGAACAACTCTGCTGAAAATACATAGTAAAATTATACACAAAACTGTTGCCAAATCACTCAACCATACTTGCAACTAGTTTAATGAAAAGCATATTCCACAAAGAAGGATTTAGCCAGCAAATGTAAGCCAGAAGTCAAGAGATTAGAAGGGATGTCACAAAGTAGAACTCTTCAGTTAGCCAGATAACTTAAGCCTATAACCCAGTATTGTCAAGGAACAATGCCACTTTTCACTTCTCCTTCCACACTGGCTTAACTTTGTGCTCAAATCTTCTTCTATGAAAAACCCCATGGTCTTCTCCTTTTGGACAATCCTCACTATTGAGTCAAGAACTCCTGTTTTGTAAAACAACCCCAGAAACTGTTTGTCAGGTAAAACAAACACTGTAGTAATGCATTAAAATTATAATCATTTTAAACAGTCACACCCTGGATTACATAAATGTAGATTTGAATAAATATTCACACAGAGGCAAAATATTTCCCAACTTAACCTTTCTTCTCTAATGCTTCTCAGTCTGCATGGGAGCATACATTTTTCCTGTCACCCTGACATTACTGTATCAGTACTTCCAGAATACAGACCAAATTTTATTATTTTAATTAAAAATAGATGGTTCCCCTCTAGCATGGCTGCTTAAGGACTCATCGTTTTGTGGGAAATTTCAACAGTTTGAATAATAAGCGAAAATAATTACTGTACAGTGCCGTGCAAAAGTTGACATTAACAAAAAAAAAAAGACCATATATTTTTTTAATGTTAAAAAACCTTCTAACCAACCTGAACCTTCTAACCAACTTTTTTTAAAAAAGGATTTTACAAACAAAACAAGACATTTGCATAATAACTGAAGAATGTGAAGACATGCGGAATAAAATATGTTGACAGTATTTAAGTCAAAAAAGGCCTGCATGTCCTTTCATGCCCATCTTTGTTTTCCTTCTCCCCTCCAAACAAAAGGCCACCCAGAAGACAAAGCTTTGGAGCAAGTTCTACCTGAAGTAAGGGCTGATGGCAGCAAGCACATTTCTGTGACAAGAGAAGGTCCTGCCATGGTCCACCTCCACCACAATGTCTGTCAGCTGCGCTTCATCATACAGGGCTTTAAGCTGCTGGAGGATGGTGCAGGCGTGCAGGGCGTCTACACCGTTGTAGCTTGTGCTTGCAGGAGTCCCATTCTGTACTTGTAACAGCTTTCCAACTTCTGCGGAGAGAACAAGAGAACTGTGAGAAATCCAGGTACTGGCATAACCGTTTTAGTTCAGATGACTAAAACATGACAACACTCTCAGCGTCCACAACATTTAAAATACATCTCTCATGTCACGAAGTGAAACCATCCAGGTTAGGATTGTGTATTGACCACTTGCCACACATTGAACTTCTCATCTGCTGACACAATACAGTACACAGCTCAGTCACATTTTTCAGATACATGTGAAAGAGAAGGCAAGTCAGAAAGCGGTGTTTCAACCTCTCTCTACACAAGAGTCAGCCGTGCCATTTCCGGAACCCTGAGGCTCAAAAATAGACCCAAGGCAAAGTCAGCAAATTTGTTACCAGCCAGCTGTTCCTTCTGTTGGAGAGATCTCGACTGTCCACTTAGTTGTCTTTCATAGGGGAAAAAATAAAGTCAAAGCTGGTCAAGAGTAAAGTTAAGTAAGGTTACGATGTATAAGTAACAGGTTAGCACTGTTACACTGTGTATACCCATTACACTGTCTGTACTGCCATGTTTGCACAAACCTTATATACACAAGAAGCTTAAGTTTACACAAGAATGTATACTTAAGCTTTTTTTTCACGCAGGACAGGTTAAATCTCATTCTTATCTTATTCTATACCTCTACATTTGCACTAATCTGTTTGTTGCACAAAGTCTTATGTCTGTTGCACTGTGGAACTTTAACTTTCCTGTCACATAAACTGGCCTAGCTGACTCACAAATAGTATTCATTCAGCCCAGAGGGGGGCCTTTAAGAAACAATAAAACAACAGTTGACTGCAGAATCGAGGCAATTTAGCGACATGTGGTCTTTTACTCTCCAACAGCCCCAAACTAGCCTCACCAGGAGGTGGCAGCTACGCTAACAGCTGTATTTCAAGCTGTGTTTGAAGCTAGGTTCAAACAAGGCTAGTCTTAAAAACACAACAATATTAGCCAGAGACTTCACAAACTCTGCTCTTTCAAGGACGACACGGTGATACATAGCCCCAAAAGCGTCTTTACACATTCTGAATGATCTTTTCGTCACAAGAGAGCACGTTTTATTAAAAACAACTGCTCTATAATCCCCAGGGGCTAAAACGTTTGCACAATCGCTGCTAGCAGCTAATGCTAACCAATCCGGTCGCACTTTCCCGGCTCCTCCGACACAATCTCAGCTTTAACCACATAAACAAGAACCCCTCTGGACCGTAAACCATCCGGGAGAGTTAACGAGAGACTCCTCTAAGATGTAGCAGATTAAGAAACTCCGAAACACGCGTGAGTAAGCTTTAATCCTGGAAAGAAAAAGGATTCATGAAGCTCTAACCTCCACCGGCAGCCATTCTCGCCCCGTCCGTCTCACTGCTGCGAGAAAAAACGTCACCGGTGAATCTGAGCCCCGGAAACAAGCGACAACCAATCGGCTTCGTCCAAGGCCTCTCAGCAACCAATAAGATCGGGAGGCATTCATTATTTCGCAGGGTGCATCCAAGGCCATGTCACGCACGGCTCAAGTGAGTCCGACTTAGTTAAGCCTACATCAGTGAGCCGGCATGTGTGGTGACAGCAGCAATTTCTTTCAATTCTTTGAATTCTTCCATTATTTTATTCTAATTAATTCTGTTTTTATTATATTCTTGTAAAGCACATGGAGCGACATTTGAGTATAATAAAATGCTATACAAATAAACTTGACTTGACTCATTTGCAATAGACAGCCAAACCCAACCCAACTAAGGTAATATCATTTTCATTTAAACTGCTGTAGAGATACACATCCACAGTTGGATGCTGCCACCACCATGCTTTACTGTAGGTATGGTGTTCTTCGGATGGTGGTAACTGGGTTTACATAAGATGTACAATTTTGGGTTGAGGCTAAATTGTTTGATTTAGGTCACATCTGACCATAAAACCCTTTTCTGCTTGTCTTCAGAATCTTTAAGAGCATTTCGTCAAAGCTCAGTCAAGACTTAATGTGGCCTTTCTTGAGGAGTGGCTTTTCTCTTGCAACCCTCCATACAAGCCACTGTGGAGCACTTGTGATTTTGTCACATGCACTCAATGAACACTTATTATTATTACAGACTTTATTGTGCTCTTAGGCTTGAGAAAGCCATTGATATCTTTTTACATCCGTCTTTGTGACTTGTGCCTGTCCACAACTTTATTCCTGAGATCCTTTGTCAGTGCCTTGCCACTCATTGTGGATTGTTTACTTTCAGTTGCATTACTAACAGAACTAACGGAATAGTCACTTTTATGGGATGGATGTTTCGATGCTGAATGAATCAAAATTAGTTTGATCATTTGAATCAAAAAACTGATCGTGAGTGAAAGCCAACGAGGTTGGTGTGCAGTGAAGAAGGTGATTAGTTAAACCTGATTGAGTTTATAAATATATTTTAGGATGCAGGAGATGCTTTACCTCAGCTCATTATCATATATTCATCTTAAAAGCTCAATAACAAAGTCCATCTAAGAGGGGGTGGAAACTGTGTAAAAATCAATTATCATTGGTTTTTGGTACATTAAAGTGCTATAATAATGTAGGATATGGGCCCTTAAGAGGAAGTGAGATATAAATGGGTTTAAGTTACAGTTTGGTATTGGTATTTATGGAAGCCAACAACTGTGACATGATTTTGAGTATTTTTGTATTATATTTATTTAGATTAGTTTTTCAGTGACCAGTCCAGGGTCTTTCTTGCCTTTAGCTCAGTTATCACTGGGACACCCCCCCCCCCCCTGCATGACACCAGTTAGGATAAGCTGCTTAGATAATAGAGGGAGGGATGGATCTTTTCATTGTGGGATTTAGCTAATTAACTATAAAGACCGTTTGTCATGACCCTTTATTCACTAATCTTCACCCAGAGTGCTGACTCAACTATGGGATTACTGTAAACAACCCCCCGACACTGCTAAAGAGTGAGGGATCTCTTTCTGTCGGTCTAAGTAAAAATAACCAAAGTTCTTAGAAAAATCACATCAGAGAACCACAGCGACTGGATTCTGTAGGGAGTAAACAGATCTTAAAGAGCAGGGTTTCATTCATTCCTCCGTTTGTTTGTTCGTTCATTCATTCATTTGTTAATTTGTTTGTTAATTAATTCACCCACCAATCCACATACTCACCCATCCATCCATTTTACTCACTCACTCACTCACTCACTCACTCACTCACTCACTTATTCATTCATTCATTTCTTTAACCACCTACGAACTCACTCAGCCGTCCATTCTTTTACTCATTTACTCACTAACTCACTCACTCACTCACTCACTCATTCGTTCATCCACCAGCCCACACACTCACCCATCCACCTTTCTCTCACTCACTCGCTCACCCTGTCATTCACTCGCTCACGTATTCACTCAGTGACTCATCTAACCATCCACTCACTCCCTCCCTCACTTATTCATTAATTCATTTATTTAACCACCAACCAACACACCATCCATCTCTCACTCACTTACTCGCTTACCCCATCACGTACGCACTTACTCATTCACTTGCCCACTCATCCATCCACTCACTTACTCACTCACCTACCTACATATTCCCTTCATTCACTCATTCATTCATTCATTCATTCACTTACTAACGTTCACTTGCTCACTAATCCAGCGATCCATTCATCATCCAGTTATCCACCTACGTACTTACTCACCTACCCAACCACCACTCCACTCACTCATTCATTCATTCATTCTTTTCTTCTTTCATTTATTCACTCACTCATTCTTTCACACAAATGGACTGTTTAGCTTGTGTGTTGCTGCAGGTTTTCTGGGCGTGTCTGTTTTGGCTTTCACTGTTGCCACCTGCTGCAGGTCTCTAAGAATGTCTGGTAAATGAAGGAATGTAAATGCATTCATTCATTCCTTCATTCATTCCTTCATCCATGCCTTCATTCATTCATTTGGTCAGCTGTATTCAATCAGAATGAATTCACGATCTTTAGTAGAATGCAGGGGCGCATGAGGCTCTTTGCTGTGGCTCAGTTTTGTGATCAGCCCTGCGTCGACAGCAAATCCATTCCACCGCTGCCTGCCACTGTAAAATGACACAAAAGGAGTCCAATAAAACACAGCTGCAATCTACGCAATCGATTTCACCTGCTTTTCCCACTCTCTCTCTCTTCCTCAGGCTGTGAAATTGAACCCAGCTGCTCTGAAATGAAAGGAAAAACGGCTTCCCACTGCCTCTGCTAGGCCACAAAGCCCGTTTTTTCTCCTTTATATTTCTTGCCTATAACCTGCACTTTAGATATATAGAAAGCAATTTCCTCATATAGGTGCGTGAGACATTCCCAGGATTGCATTTTGTTAGAACATGAGTGGAAAGGCTGCCTATACCCGTTCACACCATCGCAAAATGCCACCCTCTGTTTGGACAGCGGCAGAAACGGCTGCACAGAGGAGAATGAGTCAAGGCAACAGTTGTTTAAATGTTTAGCCTCCCAGTAAAAGTGTGTGTGTGTGTGTGTGTGTGTGTGTGTGTGTGGGAAAGGGTGTAATATGTCAGGATCAGTCACATGGCTGTAATTTTTGTCAAAATATCGTTGAGTTAAGCACCTAGATATTTCTTTCTTTCTTTCTTTTTTGCATTCATTCATTCATTCATTCATTGCAAAATCTGATTTAGAGAACAACATTTTGAAGGCTGAGAGCTGCAACGCCCAGAGAGATCTGAGAGTTTTAATGAAATCAGTGTCATGTTGACGTATATTGATAATCAGGATACAAGCTTTTCAGTGATACAGCAGTGATATTAGGGTGGGCAGCATTATTATCCACAGTAAACGTTGGAAGTACTGTTTCCTAGCAGCAGAAGTTTCTTTTTTTACTACAGTTTGATTACAAATGTCTTGGCTTAAAGATCTCTTATCACTGACTTATATTTCACTAACCCATGAAAGAGTGTTGGCTGTTATGACAATTAGAACGTAGAAGAAATGCTATAAAATCAGGAGAAACTGTGGTCTTTGTGAGGCTGTGTGTGATGAAAGAAGTTGCACTCGTTTGGTGATGAATTTTTCCACATAAAAATCCACTCTCTTCAACCTCTTCTGCTTCTGTACAATCAGAGAGAGAGAGGGAGAGAGGGAGAAAGTGAGTGAGAGAGAGAGAGAGAGAGTGAGAGAGAAGGAAAGAGAAACAGAGAGAGAGCGATTGAGAGAGGGTGAGAGAGAGGGGGGCGGGAGAGAAGGAGAGAAAGTGAGTGAGAGAGAAAAGGAGAGAGAGAGATTGAGAGAGAATGAGAGAGGGGGAGAGAGAGAGAACATGAGTGAGTGATTGAGTGAGTGAGAGAGATTGAGAGAGAGGGAGAGAGAGAACATGAATGAGTGAGTGAGTGAGTGAGAGAGAGAGATTGAGAGAGAGGGCGAGAGAGAACATGAGTGAGTGAGTGAGTGAGTGAGCGAGAGAGAGGTGGGAATGAGAGAGAGGGAGAGAATGAGAGATGGTGAGAGAGAGAGAAGGAGAGTTAAATGGAGAGAGATTGAGAGAGGGTGAGAGAGAGAGAATGTGAGTGAGTGAGTGAGAGAGAGAGAGAGAGAGAGAGAAGGAGAGAGAAATGGAGAGAGAGTGAGAGAGAGATTGAGAGAGGGTGAGAGAGAGAGTGAGTGAGTGAGTGAGTGAGAGAGAAGGAGAGTGAGAGAGAGGGAGAGAAAATGAGACAGAGATAGACTGAGAGAGGAAGAAAGTGAGTAACAGAGAGGGAGAGAGAAGAGAGAAATGGAGAGAGAGTGAAAGAGAGAGATTGAGAGAGGGTGAGAGAGAGTGTGAGTGAGTGAGAGAGAGAGAGAGAAGGAGAGTGAGAGAGAGGGAGAGAGAATGAGACGGAGAGAGACTGAGAGAGGGAGAAAGTGAGTAACGGAGAGAGAGAGAGAGAGAGAGAGAGAGAGAGCTTGCAGTCTGATGGACCTGCAGCACTGAATTACAGAAGAGCTACGCGGGGGGGTTTGGGGGGAGGCAGGGGGTGTAATTGTGCTTTAAATGTGTGTTTTGTTGGTCAGAGATGGAGGTAATAGGTTATTACAGGCCTTTGGGGACGTTTGTGTGAGTGTGTGCAGATGCTAAAGGAAGTGTTCTGTCTCTCTCCGCCACCCGGGAGGAGGAGAATAGGAGCTCCATGGGAGGCAGCAGTAAATACCAACCCGAGCTTCAAGTTTAAAACGTTCTTCTGGACCCCCCTTCCCATCTCAGGCCTGATTGGGCAGGCACATGAACATCTTGGTCCTTGGATCTCAAACCTGCAGGCCATCTGTTCTATGAGACCTCAATCCATTCTCACTTTGCTTACATGAGGACACTGTGTTTACATTATGATGGTAGACACATAACAGGGATCCAGACGTTCTATATTTCTTAATGAAGCAGCAGAACATTCTGTCAAGTGTCAGAAACTAAATTGTTATCTCAGCTATTTACAGCTATGTACATACAGCGAGACAAGATGGCATGGCTCTAGATTTCACACAGTACCAAAAGACACAGCAAATACATAATAATAAATAAACTACAAATACAATTAGTAGTAGAAAAACTGCACCAGTTCAGGATAAATATACACTAATCCCGGATCAGCATTCAGTCTAACAACAGACTTTTTTGAGAAGCAACCTGTGTTACCGCCACCAGTCCAGCGGTGGCAGTAATACACTGAAAAGTTGTCAATCGCCATAAAAAGAAGAAGAAGAAGCTGCTGCAGCATGTAGCATGGCTGCTCCGTGTCTTGTCCTCATATTTAGAGTTTTAACCCCTCCCCCCAATTTCAACAAAACATGTGGGTAGAGAGAGTTATTTCAACATTTCTTTTGTGTACAAGTGTTTGTTTTTGCTAGCCACACGCTGCTAATGCTAACCGCACGCTGCTAATGCTAACCTCTAATTCTAATGGTTTTTTAAGCAATAAGGTTTTCTGATTCTGATAATTTATTTACCTTTACATTAAGAGTAGAGCATTAAACCTTAAAATTAAAGTGTTATGGGGCATATTTAGGGTTTACACTATAAAAATATTTTAGGCATTTTTTTTACCATTCTGTGAAATTGCAGTAGAAGGTAGTAGTAGTAGTAGTAGTAGTAGTAGTAGTAGTAGTAGTAGTAGTAGTAGTCGTAGTAGTAGTAGTAGTAGTAGTAGTAGTGTTAGCCGTAGTAGTAGCAGTAGTAGTAGTAGTAGTAGTAGTAGTAG
>JBBPDH010000130.1:13218026-13231371 GCA_037974565.1 Clupeocharax schoutedeni
TGACTCAGATTTAAGCTGTTTTTCAGGTAAGAAACAGTTGTGGAATTCTTAAGCACTGTTGTACGTCTCTCTGGATACGAGCGTCAGCTAAATGCCGTAAATGTACTGTACACCTTTATACTGTAAGCACACTTATGTATTGTTAATTGTTTAGAAGTCATGGGGCAACTGGAATCATACATGCTAAAAAAGTTCCTAGTAACAATATATATATATATATATACATTTTGATAAGGTGGATATAATTATACAGTTGGTAATTAAGCTCCATCCCAAATTCTGATGTGTTTTAGATATGGCTCCGTACTACGAGACCTTGTGCAAGGAGCTGAAATGGCCAGTGGACTCGGATCTTCTTGGTAAAATGAAGAAGGCTAACGAGGATGAGCTGAAGCGCTTGGACGACGTCCTGGAGGACGCGGAGAAGAACCTGGGGGAGAGCGAGATCCGGGACGCCATGATGGCCAAGGCTGAATATCTGATTCGGATCGGGGATAAAGTTAGTGAACCTGACTGTCAGCATGATTTTGAGATATAACTGGTTCTCATTAGAACTAATATCACCTCACCTTTGTCTCCTGCAGGATGGAGCTCTGACCGCTTTCAGGAAAACCTACGACAAGACTGTCGCGCTGGGACATCGCTTAGACATCGTGTTCTACCTGCTGCGGATCGGCCTGTTTTACATGGATAACGACCTCATCACTCGGAATACTGAGAAAGCCAAGAGGTGTCGTTTCATAAAAACACTTAAAAATGAGATTTACACGGTTTTACTCTCCTAATGCCATCAGTCAGCAAACAAGTAATAGAAGCACTTGACCCAAATATTGCTCTTAAGTAACTTCAGGCTTGTTTGTGGTTTCGGACACTGTATGATCTTTATCTATAAAAATAGACATGAATATGGATAAAATCCAGTCACAGATATATTAGTATTTTGACAATATCTGCATTTTTCTTCCAGTGTAAAGCTGGTAATTAAAAGAAACAGATTCTCAAAGACAGATGCTGCTCACAAATGTGATCTGGTATAGAATAGACAGGTCTGTATGAGAATTCTTAATTCAACCGTTTGGGGCAAGTGGTCCATGCTTGTCTCATTAATGGGGTATAAACGTTCATCACTTGTGTTCTACATGAGTCTCAGCTCCACTGCCACACTGAATTGGCTGAGCATCTGAGTCAAACTGTAATATTTTCTCCTGGGAATGGTGGGATTTGTTTTGAACCTTTAATCTCCTCTGTAGTCTGATTGAGGAGGGCGGTGACTGGGACAGGAGGAATCGTCTGAAGGTGTATCAGGGCCTCTACTGCGTGGCCATCAGGGACTTCAAGCAGGCGGCTGAGCTGTTCCTGGACACCGTCTCCACCTTCACCTCTTACGAACTCATGGACTACAAAACCTTCGTCACGTATACGGTGTACGTGTGCATGATCGCACTGAAGAGGCCCGACCTGAGAGAGAAGGTTAGAATCCTCACGCACTTGTGCATTACACCGTTGGGCAGAAGGATTGTCCTTGGATGTTTATAGTCATTGATTCCCAGGTATATAAATATGGATTTTGTTTGATCTGAGATTGGAATATGTTCCTGCCGGTCTTCTTTTAGGTAATAAAGGGCGCTGAGATTCTGGAGGTGTTGCACAGCCTGCCTGGTGTGCGCCAGTACCTGTTCTCTCTCTACGAGTGCCGTTACTCGATCTTCTTCCAGTCTCTAGGTGAGCCTGAAGTTCTCTTCGGGATGATTATGTAATCCTGTTCTCCACTGCTCCAGTAAACCTAGCAGTCGTTTGGGAAGGCTTTGATAGTCACGGATAGGGGTGCTGGGCTGTTTGCACTGTAAGATCAACTATATAAGGGTTGGGGAAGCTTGTAGAACCTTGGATCACTGAAAGTAGGCGTGGGTCATAAAGCAGAAATAGTCAGTGCTATTAAAAGATGATACTTGCTCAATATCTCAGTGCATAATACCAGAAAAGCTACATGTATTTTAGAAACTGTTGTGCTGTTATTGAACACCTGACAACTGAGCAGAGCCTTATCTAAACCTCTTACTGGAACGTGCTATTGGTCAGCGCTGTGGAACTACACAAGAAAAACGTAATGATTAGAATTCTCAATTTTACGAATTCACACTGATTACTGTATTTAGTGAGCCGTTTCTCTGCCGTAGCTCGTGTGGAGCAGGAGATGAAGAGGGACTGGCTCTTCGCCCCACACTACCGTTACTACGTTCGTGAGATGCGGATCCTCGCCTACAGCCAGCTGCTGGAGTCCTACCGCTCCCTCACTCTGGGCTACATGGCTGAGGCCTTTGGAGTCGGCACAGAATTCATTGATCAGTACGTGCAGATTAACGGGTCTAGGGGGAGACACGGCCTTTCTGCTTTAAGGGTACATTAGTAAATACATTTTAACATTGTTTTATTACTCCCCATAGGGAGCTGTCTAGATTCATCGCTGCGGGCCGTTTGCACTGCAAGATCGACAAAGTGAACGAAATTGTAGAAACGAACAGGTAAGATGAAACGGTCGCTTTTTTAAGGGATGCGACAGGACTGGGTAGAAAAATTAATCGTCAATCCTTGGTTAAACATTGCTTTGTACGTTTTAAAGTTATTCTTTATCAAAATAGCCCCAGAAAAGTGGTTAAAGCCTCAGTTGCATGTTGCCTTCTCTGATAATGGTATTACCAAGGTCAATAGCATGATATAGTTTAACAAATTACTTAATTTATACATTTAACTTTTTGCTATAACCTTTTGTCCCATTAATGATATTTCAATCATCATCTCTCTTTCATCTCCAGGCCAGACAGTAAAAACTGGCAGTACCAGGAAACCATAAAGAAAGGGGATCTCCTGTTGAATAGAGTGCAGAAACTCTCCCGGGTTATTAACATGTAGCCACACGCGGCATTGGGCTCGGCCGTCTTTTGAGTGGGTCAAACCTTGATGCTTGATCCAACACGTCCTGGCGCTGAAAATCTTGGATTTTTTTTTGTTTTATGTACAGTATATAATAAAATCTTTTCAGAGAAAAGGTCTTCATTGTCTGTCTAAAGAATGTTTGTGAGCCTGCTGGTGCAGAACAAAGCCTTATATAACCTTATATAACACAACACATTGAGCTAAAGCTACTGAAACGTGAACGCAGCAGTTAGAACACACACTGTGCGCAGGCTGAGCAGTCACTCAGGAGTAGGAAGGGTCAGGCCAGCTGATTAGAAAATTCTCCAGGTGTTACGGAGCAAAATTGACACAGAAGCATCCCGGCTACGTTATAAACAGCATTCTGGGCTGGGTCTTCGTCAGGCCCACTTCCATGCGAGACGTTTTTACCGTTTCATATATTTTTTGACATTTCAATAAAATCAAGTCACCATAAGAACATAAAGGAGTGAATCTAGCATTTCTTTTCTTATAAATAACTGTATAAATTACTTTTTTATTTACAGAAAACCTGTTACAAAACAAATAGACTATACAATCTTTTCTTTAAATATTAAGTAAATCTAACCTACTATGTTTGTTCATGAATTACATAGCAGCCAACACACAAAAGTCCAGCTGATCAAATGATTCTGATTATGTAGATAAAAAAAACGAAAGAAAATCAAATATTCACACTGTTACATCATTTTCTAGGTTCTATGCAGACGCTTCCTCTCGTAAAACTGAGCCGTGTTCTGTCCGTGATTCACATTCCAAACCTGTGCTTCTTTTATCAAATATAATCCACGTTTCCGCCGAACGAAGTCGCCGCCGGCGGAGCTGGAATCTGACGGCATACAGAACATTGATTCTGCCTTTAAAAGAACAGAGCTGACTTAAAGGGACCCAATGTTCAGCTTTAAAAGCATAAATAGGCCTTTTTTTTAAACTTGCGAAGTGAATTACACTTTCAAACATACAGAAAAGGGAGCTTTGGAACCAGGCTTTGACCATAAATGTTCTACAAGAGCTTCGTCCATCTTACGCCAGTTAATGCAGGACACTGAAAAGGGAAACAAGGACCACATATTGGAATAAAAAGCTTCTAAATCCATAAAACATTCAAGTAACATGAAAGAAAAAAAAGACTACTAATAAAGCTCCTTTCTAAAAACATGAGAAACTAATTCAGGCACTTTTTTGTCGTTATTTAAAAAGCTGCAAAAGAACGGCTGATTAGAAAGCAGTGTCTTCTATATATATACGTTTGGCAACGGCGGTGCAAGGAAAAACAACAAAACAAATAAAATAAAATAACGGTCTGCAGAAGTGTTCGCTATCCTTTTTTCGGATTAAAGTAATTGCTTTAGTTTCCCCGTTAAACCCTCGCGGTTAGTGTACAGACACGGGTTACGGTGAAACGCACAGGACAGAAACAGCTCATGGGCTCACAGAGCGTTCTGAACAAGGGGCGGGGCTTTGGGGAGGGGGGAGGGGCAACGTGGATTAAACAAATTATGACTCGCTCTACTCCGGCGAAGACGCTCTTCTGCGAGGACTTTAGTACGCGACTAAACTCAAGAAGCTCCGTTTTGCTGGAAAAAGGCGTATTGCATTATCGGCTTGGCAGTGAACCACTTCAAATAATCTCAAAACTGATCCATTCACGAAATAAATAATAATAATAATAATAATAATAATAATAAACGATCTCGGTTGTACCAAAAAACGCGTGTAAGAAATTGCCTGTGCAAAAATACATCTCCGTATGTACAATTCATTTTTTTCTTCCTTTTTTAACAAAATACGTATTTTCTGAAATAGGGTTAGAACTTCAGGATTCGTAGATAGAAAAAAGCCGAAGATAGAAAAACAAAAGAAAACACTCTCGCTTCTCAGCTACGATCGCTGACTGACATCAGTGGAGTTTGGGATATTTATATTTATATATACTTTTTAAAATTAATTTTTAAACAGGAGCCAAAGCTTACAACACCGTCTCCACAACCTGACTGTCTAATACTTGTCTCCGCCCACTTTACGGCCTCCACCAATGGAAAGAGGCCTATTGCAAGCTCATCACGATTAGAGCTCCTATATTTCTCTCTGTAAATAAAAAAACACTGTATTTGCACAGCAGGCGCTGCAAACGGGTCAGCCGTTATCAGATGTGGCGATATGAAGGATAGTGGTTGATCAGTAGGGGGCGGTGGAGATTGCTTTAGAAAGCGCGCGGTCGCGGGCGAGCCGTCACTCAGCAGGAACTTCTCACAGTATCTGTCTCATATTGTGCAGCTCTTCTGTCGCTGAGATGATGCAACATGGCGCCGCCTTCAACTACACTAACACAGCTGTTCCTGAAAACAAGTGAAGAGACTCGGGGGTCCATCATGAGCATCGTGGAACAGAGGCGGAGCCTCCCGCTGGCTGGCGTCTGTTCTTCACCACAAACGATTGAAATGTTTCTAGAAGAAGTGGTTTGGTGAAAGAATAAAATCTGCACGTTTGGACCGCTCTCAGGCACAGTGCGCTTCTTTAGTCCAGCCGATATTAACCAGTTATACGCTCCTGGGTGTCGATTCTAACTAAGAGCTCTAATGATCTGAACCGATACGGTCTTAACAAAAACCCTCCAATGACTCCGTCATCACTTCGATCGGAGTCACGGCTGCAAAGAACGTTATGCATTTTATAGCAGAACATTTGTGTCCATCAATCAACAAATAGAATTATAATCGGCCTCAACGTGGTTTGTGAATATTGCGAGCTATAAAAAAGTGGTATGAGAAAAAATCAGTTAAAAGTGGCATGCGACGTTCCACAGTCTGTACTATTTCTAATATTTGAACAAAGAGTAAAAAAATATATTTCATGTGTCATCGTATTCTAAAACCTGCCTATCACTTTAATCTGCTGTGAGAGTGACAGCTGAACTGTAATAATAAACAGCAGTTTAAGCTTCAGCAACATGAATGGTGGTGTGTAACTCCTCTGTAGTGAAGCTGTGTGGGTGAGCAAGTGTCCAGGACGAGCCCATGGTGTTTATTCTGTGAGGCTATAAGGCCAGTGATGAATGTGCCAGTTCTGTAAAAACAGACACTGAACTGCAGTAGAGATGTTTTTACAGAGCAGTTTTGGAGGGAAAGCGACCTTTTATTATAAGTTCTGACTTTTTTTGTCAACATCACCAATCAAATCGAATATTAAACGGACTCGTCGATGCGGTATCGTAACTCGCTGTCTTTAGAAAGGTCCCAGGTGGGAGAAATGGAAACGAACATTTGTGGAAACATTTAGATTTTTTCACCAAACCATTCCCTAAAAGCTTCAGTCGGACGCTGCTGAACCGGCGGCTGCAGGATCGGCTTTGGGCGGCAGGGGGCGCAGTACACGATTATTAGCTTTATTAGTGTAGATGTAGAAGTGGACTGCTCTGATTGGGCCTTTGTCCTCTATTGCCATGATAAAGTTGTCTTAGTGTGTTTAGACAAGCGCGTCTCGTACAGAGGGACGTCTACGTGTAGCTGTAGTGATGAGGACTATCCGATTTGGACAAGAACGACCGAAGGCGACTGACATTCTATGAAACTGTCTGAGGGTCTGTGTACATTGATAAGACTGACAATAACAGACAGTGTTTCCAAGGCAAATACTACCAACAGTCCTTACTTGTAACATCCCGGGTTACAATGTTTTTAAAGGTTTTTTATCAAGTCATAGTTCAGAAGGACAAGCAGACATCAGGAGTAATACGGCGTCGTCTGGAATGAAGGGAACTCCTAGGGGTCTTACAGAGGGACTGGGTCAGGTCAGACGTGGCTAAAACCAGTAATCAGGAAGATTTAGCTCATTTAAAAGAAGCTCTTACTCAATCCCTTCCTATAATGGCTGCTGGGCTTAATCGTAATGGACAATAATTCAAACCGGAAGGAAAACTAAATTCTGGAAAGTGACATTTTGTTCCGTGTGCTCCAAAGTTGCAGATAATTGAAGTATGTAAACAAAATGCGTTCTAAAGCAAGATTAAGAAGTAAGACCCTTTCGGCGGGTTGTTCTTTTGGATCCTCGACTCACCTAACCTTCCTCGTCTTCTCTGCGGTGAATAAAACTGTAATGAAGTAAACTTGACTAAAAGCGCTTCTCTGAGGCGGAGGCTCCTGATACTCCCTCCTGTTTCCTGTGCACTTCCTTCTCTTCCAAGCACTTACAGTTCAGGCCGTGGGAAAAAAACAACAACAAAAAATTCCAGTATTCCGGTTACACCCACCCGGACACACACACGAACACACATTCGAGCAGACGCGCACACACACGCGCGCGCGCGCGCGGAAGAGATCAGCAGAAACGCTCGCGGAAGTCCCTCTCGGCGATTCGTAGTAGTGTTGGTGTGGCCCTGTACCAGCCCTTAACTCTACCTCTGTATCCCTCGCTTTTCTACCCCTCCTCTCTCTTCTGGGGGCTGCATCGCATACACCCACCACACACACCACTACACCCCTCTGCGTGATGCACCGTCCCTCTGCGCAGCGCCCCCGTTTGGCCAGGAGGGGTGTGTCGCCATCATTGAGCCGCCCAGTGCGCTCTCCACCCTGAGGATTGCGGGAAGCTGAGAGTAAGTGAAGAAGAAGGCCTCGTGCAGTGTGGCGTGACGGGCGCTAAGGGAGCCGGCGGAGATGGAGTCCCAGTACACCGCTCCGCACCCCCAGAGCCGGCCCACCTGTGTCAGGGACGGGCCTTTGGCTGAGACAGGAAACAAGAGAGACAATCAAATTAGCAAGTGAAAAAAGGGGCGGCTGACTTGATGCTAAATATTTAACATCAAAACATTTTCACAGCCCAAGATATGGCTACTTGTCTGAGGTTCTAGAAGTTGGATAGAATGAATGAATGATTGAATGAATAGAAAGAAAGAAATTAGGAAAGAACAAAAGAAAGCACCAGTAGTGACACAATGTCCTTAAAGTTGACATTTTCAGCATCAGACCGATGTTCAGAACAATCTTCCAAACCGCTTTTTTATTCATTATTTCATCTACTGCACAAATGATACAAATGATATTTTATGTATATTGTAGCACATCTGTAGCGATATTTCTCTGTAATGACAATCCCACTTTCTCCAGTCTACATATGTATCGGACAAAAGCGATGGCATTCGTCCAGCGGTGCACTCTGGGTTAGAGTTCTTCATGTGGTGACGGTATATAATGTGCTGTAAAACAGACTGCGATGTCATTTACTGTCACTCCTAATCATCACTGCACTACACACAAGCAGACAGTTCCAGTTGGTAGGGGATTACTGCTCCTCTCCAGTTAACAGGACCCTGTGCAGCACTAATAATGGACTGTGGAGTCCCAGATTCATTATTTACTTTCCTGCTTTCTGTCTTTGCCTCATAATTAGTTGAGCACATCATGAGCGCACAGGTGGAAACAGGGCATGCTTTGAATGACTGCACTGCTGTGATGGGATAAACTGGGACAACAATGTGTGATATTTCGATACATTTACTCTAACAGTAATAAAAACGAATATCCAAGCAGCTTTTATCCAAAGTGACTTCTGTTCCCTTCAGGGGAGAGTCTCCCTGGACCAACGTGGGCTCTGGTTTAAGAACCCAGTGGTGCTGAAGGTAGGATTCAAACCCATGACCTCTTGGTCCAGAGGCAAATATCCTACCCACTAGGCTCCACCCACTTCAGATTCATTACATATTCATTACAGAAATCATCATTAATCTGTCTTAGTTCTACTTCTTTCTACTATTCCCCCGTCTGCACTGTAGTCACCGCGTTTATGCATGCAGTTGGTCTGTGGGTTTCCTCAGTCTCTAAACCGCCATGAAAACACTATAAAATCTGCGGCGGTTAAAACGTACGTCTGCTTTTAATGATAACCTTGTGTTTTGGATATAGGTCCGGGTCCGTATGGGACAGCTTCTGGGTCCAGACCCGGACCGTGGTCCGCCTGTTAGTGACCGCTGGCCTATTCCCATCAGGCATCTGTCATTTATACCCTTACACTAGAAATCTGCAAACACACACCTGATGTAGAAGCGAGTTGTTGGGAAGCCCTGGTGTTCCTGGCATGGGTCGTGCATGTTTGCTGTGGATGTTGTTGATGGCTGGAGATTTGGGCATTTTAGGCCTGCCGGGACCCTGCGCCCCCCCTCCTCCTGCAGACGCTGCAGAAACAAAATTACAAACTGAACAATGCAGGCCAAGAACAAACGAAACACTATACATTTATATTTGGTGAGATTGCACACTACAGGTCACGCTGTCAATATATACATTTAAACACAAAAACACATTTTAACCGTTGCCTTAATGAGAAATCTGAGGAACTCCTCGTGTTCTCCAATAAAAATACCTCAGAAGAGCTTCATACTGCACCTAGAATTAATTCTGCTTGGGTTAATTAGCTAGACATACGCAAATAAAAGAATACCAGTTCCCTGCATATGCTTACACTCCCACTCAGGTCAGGATCAGCTCGTACTGACATTATTTTATTACATCATTTATACAGTGTACATTTTAAAAGCAAGAACTAAAAATCACACGTAACTACGTCACTCTTATTAAAGGACAAATTCCTCTACGCTATACAGCTGTTTAAATTACTACACAATCTACAGATACTTGATATAATATTTATGTAAAAGTAAACAGTGGTTCCACACTCTTTCTGCTATGTTTGGCGATACCTGAGCTAGTGAGGCTGCTGCTAGCGGGCGAGCTCTTCCTCCTCTTGCTGTCGAGTCGGGCGTCCGTGTGGCCGTGATGTTCGCTGCTCTGGTGGACGAACGGGCCGAGCGAGAGCGTGGAGTCGCTGCTGTTCATCATGACGCTCATGCGCTTGATGGGCTCGGCTGGGCTGGCGGGCGGCGGCCCGCGGCTGGCTGCTTCCTGGCGAAGGCTTAGCGAGTTGGCGCGGCCCGGCGGGCAGTTTGCACCGGTGCTGTGAGAGGAAGAGGAGGACGAGGACAAGGAAGCTGTGGAGGAGGGAGTGGAGGTAAGCGAGGAGTGGAAGCTGCTCCCTGAGGTGCCCGAATTCACTGCACAATTCTTCTTGAAGGAGGAGGAAGAGGAGGATGACGAGGAAGATTCAGCGGCGTAGGTGCCGTGGGGCGTCAGTAGGGAGCTGTTTTTGCGCTTTTTTGCGCCTGCGCTACTGCTCGCGCTCACACTGCTGCCTCCACTTCTGCTGCTGCTGCTGCTGTTAGCGACGGGGCTAGCTAGCGTGGCTGAGGAGGAAGAGTCCCTGACCCGGAAGGGTTTGGCTCCGGAGCGGGATTTGAGGGGCCTGCTGGAGCCAGGCGTGGAGGGCAACGAGGAGGAGTGGGCCAAAGGCATCTGGGGTGACGACGAAGACACTTGTCTGGACGAACTGCTGCTGCCGCTGCTGTAGGACGGCTGCTCTCCTGCCCTCTGGGGTGCGGCCCGGGCGTTCAGGGTGGTCCCGTACGACAGCACGGGCTTGCTGTCATACGATTGGCCGTAGGGAGATGGAGGGGAGGGGCTGAGGAAGCCCGAAGAAGAGGAAGAGGAAAGAGTGTTTGCGCTCGACCGATGAGACGTGGGAACAGCAGACGAGGATGAATTGTCCGGCGCCAGAGGAATTTTCCTACAAGGTCAGAGCACAGAGGAGGAGAGACAACAAGCTGCAGCATGTATTCAGTGTACTGATTATAAAACAGAGGTAATCGCTAATTCTGGTCATAGAGGGCCAGAGTCTAGAGCAGTCTGGTGACTTATCTGCATTATTACATCAATTAAACCAGAGTTGTATTAGATCTGCCTGATGAAGGAACCCAGGCGGCGCAGTGGGTGGCGCTGTTGCCTCAGCGGCTGAGGAGTTTCCTCCCGCAGTCCAAAGACAAGCATGTCAGTGGAAGTGAAGACACTAAATAGGTGTGTGTTTGTGCATCCGGCGACTGGTCTAGGATGCGTCTCTGTGATAAATGATATTTAAATGGTCTAGATTAATAAAAAAAGTAATTAAATTCAGATTATTAGGCCAGCATGCCCAAATGTTATGCTCTTCATGAACATCATTAACACAAACCGAAATACTGGCATATTTCAATCGGTCAACGCTGGTGCAAATTTCCCCTTGTGGGACTAAGGTTTATCTGATTTTTAAAGCAATTATCTGATGTACTAATTGTAAGGTGCCTAAATGTAAAACTACATTAGACTGGAAAAAGCAAAAAAAGAGAATATGGCAGACATTCATGATCTCTACTTTACTGGAAAAATCCCAAGTGTTCAGTGTCTTTTGTGCATAAAGAGGACGACGATGATGATGATGATGGTACTCACTTCCACATCAGAGAATTGACGTGTTTGTCCATCATCGCTGCCAGGGCACACCGGACGCGGTTCCAGCGCCGGTCAAAAGAGTAACAGCTCCTCCCGAAAAGGCGGCTTCCAAAAGTGCAGTACTGATGAGACACACAGGAAAGAAACTGAAGCAGAAGATTTCCTCCAGATTTTCAGAACATGAGCTAAAGATCACAGGAGGAAATACATCCATTACTGAAAACCTGCTACCGAGAACGGGAAGGACATTAAACCTGCTGGGGTTCACATGCATTCCAAATACTGTCCATCAGGTAATCATCAAGCCCCTCGTGTGCCTAGTCAGGCGTGTTAGGACTGAAAACAACTCGCGGATTCTCTAAAGCGGTAAACCGTCGAAGCAAACAGCCGAAAGTGAGAGAGAGAGAGACTTACAGCAGCTGGTCGTGGGTGATAACCTGAATAGTGGCAGTCCAGTTTGTCCACTCCCTCCTCTCTCTCCTCGTTCTCGCCCTCGTCGCTGGACAGGCGGGACACCCCGTCAGGCGTGGGAGCGGGGTGGGGGTGCGGAGTCGAGTCATGGGCCATGGCAGGGTCCCCTAAACCGCTCGCCCCACCATGAGAGCTACTGCTACTTAGCCTGAAAGAAACGTAAGAAAGAAAACATCCTTAAAAACAATCCATTTATGGCTTAGAGATCACTGATATGAGAAAGAGACTGCAGCTATTGGTCTATCAAGGTGATCAGCCATCAACAGCTATAAGACTATTATTATTCACAACTATTCTAGTGTGTTACGACTCACATGTTCAATCTGACATTCTGAAACATACTCCAAACTGGGCCATTTCTTTTAAAAACTCTAAATATTAGCTAGATTATGTCGAGGGAAGGGTTTGGCCAGTCGTGAGAAAGCTCAGTACTGTGCAAAAGTCTTTGTTTAAAGCTGTTGTTTCTCAGTGTGTGGTGATGAAGTGTGTTTCTGCCAGTAAAGTTAACGTTAGAATAAAGGCACTTATGTAAACAGTAGCTGATATATGTGTGAGCTGCTGAGGAGAACACAGGCTCGGTTCCAGGTTCCTCCAGCCGTTATTTGGATGGTGAAACTGCATCAGAAGCTCCTGATTTCATTTAATGAAGGACTGATTGAGGATTTAGATGGAAACTACAAGTAACTGAACTTCCACAATAAACACACTGATATACTGAACATAAAATCTCCATTTTTACTGTACAGTGTTATTTCAATTTACTGTCATTAGTTTGATTAAGTATATTAAGTGCTTGTTGCTCATCTACAATATTTTAGCTGCTGTCTTCCCCACAGTACACACAGTAACTGCTGCTCAGCCCTGGGGGTGTTCTATAAAGACACCTTCAGCCCGACTCACCGTGGAAGACCAGGATTGTGAGGTTTGGGTTTGCTGAGGGTAAAAGGCTTGGGGGCGTCGGCGGCAGTGCCGTTGCCATGGGGAGTCGGGTGGTGGGGGTCTTGCGGGAGGCGGGAGAGGGGCGGGTGGGGGTCCCTGAGAGGGGGGGTTTGCTGGGAGGGCTCGGACCTGTGCTCCTCTCGCGCTCGATTCTTGTGCTCAGCCAGCAACGTGTCGAAGCGCTTCCGCCGCCCGAGCACCGCCCTCCTCTGGCTTAAGGAATGTGTCTGCAGGAGAAAGGACCCACTTTCAATCCCACAGGTGTGTTAAAGACAATAATAATAACAATAACAAAAATAACAATAATGACAACAACAAAACATCATCACAGGTCAACAAAACGGTAATCATCAGAAACCACAACACACTTTAAACCAGTGTTTCCTGCTGATCTCAGATCTGCTCTCAGCGTTTTCAGTCACATCCACTTTCTGAATGCTGAGTGAAATTAGATCTGCAATAGACCTGCATGTGTTTTTATTAACCCTTTTGTGCAGATAGCAAATCCAGCTTCATTTGGAGCGATTTGTACTTACATTATTTAAGATTCATTATCTACTGTTGTACATGCAGCACATTTGTCATTGAGGACTTAAATTGAAGAAGACAAATGGACCAAGACATCCATTCACCTCCAGACCTTTGATTCCTTCATTAAGTCTACATTT
>JBBPDH010000130.1:13384139-13402324 GCA_037974565.1 Clupeocharax schoutedeni
GAGAGACACTGGACTGGAATGGGTTCAGTCTCAGAGAGACACTGGACTGGAATGGGTTCACTCTCAGAGAGACACTGAAAGAGAAACTCCTTCACCCGCCTCTTCAAGGAGCACTTTGGCGACTAACTATGTTTCTTTCCTACTACTTACTTAGAGACGCTGGACTGGAACGGCTGTCCTACAGAGACACTGATTTAAAAATAAATTGCAGTGCTCTCTTATTTGTATGTTGCTTTTTAAACCAAAACATACTGAAGGGTTTACACTGTAAGGTCTCCTGGATCCAAAATAGGCCAACAGATTTATTTACTTTGATTGATTTTTTTAATTAGATACATTAAGTGATATTGACCTAGACATTTCTGATGAAAGCAGAAGCTATGCACACACAGTTGTGGTTCAACAAAGGATTAGGGCCCTAAAAACTGCCCTGGGAGAGAGACTGGATCCCGCTTGAGCTTCTTGATCATGCTTTTTTCAGGAGCCAACATACGCCTGAAACCAATTCCCTGGTTTTCACCTGGCATTTTTACGATGAAAGCTTGCCTGCTGTGACCTATTCACGCTCCGATCGGACCCTGTCGAGAAACGAGATAGCTAGCTGAGGCCATTAGGGTCTGGAAAAAAAGAGATATTTATAAACTTGGTATCTACATCCTCTCAGTTTTGGTTGAAAGATGTGAAAACAGTCACAGGAAAAAAGTTAGACCCGACCAAGCAGTTTTTTTTCTCAGTGCTATTGTTTCCCTCAGGGCTTACAGAAAGAGCAGCTACTTATTCCAGAGAAATAGATTAGCGGCTCATGCCAGCTGAGATATTACCAGAAAACCCCTTTTCACCCTGAAACAAGGTCAGGTTGATATTTTTTCTCAGGCTGTATCACGTCATGCACAATGGATTGGTAAAGAAATATCACAGAGGCTTTTAACCTAAACTGCATAAAATCTATTAACACTCAGTCCGTGATTTGGGAAGTGGAGGAGCTGTACCCCCACACTGTTCTACTGCAATGGCTGAAAAATACAAAAAATACAAAACAAAATAATGTGAGGGTAGTTAAGGCATATCTGTGTGTCATGTCTTCCCCTTTCTCCTAAATGAGGGCAGGCGCAAACGCAGACACTCATTTTAACTTTCTTTATTTAAACAGAAACCGAACAGAAAACAAACCACAAACCAGGAACAAAAGGAAACAGGAGAAATGCAAACACAAAGCAGCATGTATTAAATACACGTAACAGAATATCCCCCAACCAATAGCACAACACAAACACTTAACTCTAAA
This sequence comes from Clupeocharax schoutedeni, assembly GCA_037974565.1. Classification (NCBI taxonomy): domain Eukaryota; kingdom Metazoa; phylum Chordata; class Actinopteri; order Characiformes; family Alestidae; genus Clupeocharax; species Clupeocharax schoutedeni. The sequence goes on from JBBPDH010000130.1 coordinate 13,385,425, forward strand.
CAACCCCCGGCTGTGACCAATCCTAAACATGAAAACACATCACCACTTCAAAATAAAAGCCAAAAAAACCCAAAACAAAGAATCAAAAAAGGACGGCCTCTAGTGACCGCCAAGCGTCACACTATAGGTTACTTGCTGTAGGGAGGCGTTTGTATTATTCTATTTTTTATTTGATATATTTTCATAACCTGATGTTACCATGCGATGCTTTAGCCAACACTACATTTTTATCAACACAAGCCAAATCCTTGCTGTTGTCTGCACTGGGGGCGTCCAGAGTTAATGTGTACGCAGAGATGTAGAGCAGTGTTCCCTCGAATACAGCAGGAAAGTTATTTTTCATTCTAATATTAAATTTACTTTAAAAAATAGTGCACCCCAGTGATGTCATTGTATTTTTATCAACTATTTTATTTTTTATGATATTTTTATCAGCTCATTATGTGTTCACATGTTGGACTTCAGCATTTAAAATGGCCTTGACACAGTTATCAGCGTATCAACTATCTGATTAGCCGCTCAGCTTATTTTCACAGAACACAGCACATTCTGATTGATGTAAAATATGCAAAAACAGTTTTGAAAAATGTCACAGTATTTCACCCATATGCTGTTAAACAATTTCCCACATCCCTGCTATCTGTCACAGCTGCAGCGGTGGCTTATCGCATTATTGGGGCAGCTGGTTGCCTAGTGGTTGAGGCTTTTGGCCCGCAGTCAGAAAGTTGTAGGTTTGAATCTCTAGACTTTTAGTGGCATCTCTGAGGTACCCTTGAGTAATTACTTTATTTATCAAGTGTTTCCACTTCGGAAAAGAACTCAAAATACTCCTACACTGGAAGTGACCAGTGCCTGCAGATGGCTTCTATTATAATCATATCTTGAGTTCTTTTCTAAATAATGGGAAATTATTGTATGTGCTAATTGAACATAGCCTCAAAACGTGGATCATCATCTCAGTATTGTCCTTTGAGGTCAAAAATATGCAAATGAGCCACTACTATATTGCAAAATGGTGACCAATCTCAGATGTTGTATTGGTTTAATGAATGTTTCTGTTGTCGTTTTGATTAATTAAGGCATCCACGTGGTCCAACAAATCGTTTTCGCCTAATAGCGCAGGCCCGTCTTGAACCACATAATATCAATCATTAAAAAACAATACGTTTTTAATATACTGCAAGTCTGCAGACCGTAATTACAGTGCAGCAATATAACCACAGCATGGTATTTTGGGCTGTATTGTTCAGGCCTAATTTACATTACTGTCCATTCAGGGCTCGGAGGTCCCATGTCAAAAGGGCAATTTGCACCACAACATGGGAACACACAGAGCGAGCAGTCTAATGAGGCCACTAGTCTCGGGAGTTTGAGTTTGCATTATAATGCTAAACAAAACAGCGGTGGTGAGGGATCTGAAAATGAATTGCCACAGAAAAGGGCAGTGAGGTAGCGCACTGTATACCATTTCTCAAAAGGGACACGGGCACTGCAGCACGCATAAATCTACTGGGCTAGCGGCTAGCGGCTAGCACATGACTGTTCTATTGTGCATTGGTTTTAAAGGCCAAAAGCACAGCTCCCTGTTATACTGCTCCTAGAGCGCTTTACTCAGCGCCAATAAATTGCTGTTGTAAGAGCTCTGCGCTGAGGATAGTGCCTCTCTGAGTGGAGAATATACTGTTATAACTAAAAAACTTGTTAGCAACAGCTGTCTTACTGCTTAGCATGTGTCAAAAACACTGAATCACGGCCATTAAAATCCCCCCGTAGGCTAGTAATTAAAAGGGCTATGGAAATCACTACAGTCATTTGCCTCCTTGTTAATATTGTGGTGTAACAATGTGGTTCACCAGATTTAATCCTTTTTGTTGCTTCCATTAATCATGCAATACAAAGCGAGAGGCTGAAAAGCAATCCCTCCATCTCCTGTTGCCCTCGGTGGAATAAAGACTCAGAGGAACATTTCATTCATCATCGCATTTAGTGACTTTTAGTGATTTTTACTAATGACTGGAAAACTTAATGGAATAGTCTAGCATTTTTTACCTAATCTGCTGTATCGGTAACATGCAGTGGATTACCATGAGCAGTAATTGTCCCGACGCTAAACGCTGACTATTTGCTCAGCAATTCCCCTTTGACTGGAAACGAGAGCGTGTTTCAAGCACATAGGTTTTCCGCTGTGTGCTGATAAATGTATAGCAATTCATCAAAGTTATTGTCAGTGATAACAAACCAAATGTACCAGTTGTTTGAAAAACTGTATTTCTTTAAGTGATACTGGCTCACAGCCTTAAGTGCAGTATATACAGTTGGAAACTGAAGGCACTGTATTGATGGAAGCCAACAGTTATGTATTGATTGGGTCCCAGTGCTCCGCTGGGAATGGAGTCTTTATTTGCCTTTTTTGATGAAGTGCTGACTCTCGTCTTCACCTGTTTACTGCTGTGGTGTGTGTATGTGTGTGTGTGGGGGGTGGGCATTAGAAGGTGTGAATAGTGTTCCTGCGTTCGTGCCTTCAGAAAAGTGTTTAGAAGTGTTTGTGCTGACACTGGGCTCTCTGAGTGTCTCTCTCTCTCTCTCTCTCTCTCTCTCTCTTTCTCTCAGGAAGGATGTGTGTTGTCTAGCACCATAACCCCCCTGGATTCTATCTCTGCGGAATACACGAGGCTTACACCACACACTGTATTTGTTATATGCTGGGCTATATTAGGCTCCTATAGAAGATAACAGATATGGGTATGTGTATTGATGGGACCTGCAGTAATAGGTGGAATGGTAAATGGAAGGCTACGCTGAAAATTACGACACTGAGGCGCCAAGTGAGAAACGCGTTACCTCTAACTTGACCCAACCATCTGGTGGCAATGGCACGCACCCACTGAAAAACAACAGCCATGTGATCTTTCCTTCTTTCAGGATAAAAACAATCCTAGTGGTCTTTTTAGGGCAGGTCTTATGAAACATTGGGCAATGATTCAGTTGGGGGTCTGGGAACAAGTCGCTGACCCCTTCTTCCCAATCAGTTTCCTGTTTGGGTCAGTGGTGTGTGTGTGTGTGTGTGTGTGTGCATGTGTGTGTGTGTGTGGGGGGGGGTGGCTGGTCTCTGACATGTTTTTCCTGAGTCCTTCCCTCTCTCTCACATACACACATATCAAAACCCAGGTGGATGTTGGGGGGTGGAGTGTGGGCGGCTTCACAGTCCCCAGCAAAACCTGTACTGGTCAAGGATATTTGCGTGTTCGGCCCAAAAAACATGTTTTCCTCATGCTCTCTCCTATCACATCTGGAAGCGTATTTACACTCACAGCCATTCTTCCAACCCTTCAGCCCCTTTGTTACAACGCTCACAAACACAGAGGCTCGTTTTCGATGCTCGCCGCAGAAAGAAAAACATATTTGTACAATAAAAAAGGTAGAAAAAAAAGAGGTCAAATTCAGTGCCTCTGAATACTTTCCACTAAAAGACACAAATGGCAGGGCTAAATGCCAGGCATGCGTTATCTTTAGCCTCGCTTCCCCATTACATTAACAAAGAGGTGGTGCAGCAGCTGAAAACGGTCCACTCCACACGACCCGAAACCCAACCAGCCTAGAGCGTAAACATCTGTGTAAAAATATTGATAAATGTTCCGTATGAAATGGTTTCTGCCTCAGTATTGACTGCATATAAAGCATTTCTGTGCCTCTTTTGAAGAAAAACGATTGTTTAAATGCTGTGGAACATTCAAGACCAGCAAAAGGCTGACTTCAGAAATGACAGATAGCGTCGCTAATGACCGTAAGAACCTTGTGAAAGTAAATTTCACCTTTGAACTGTGGTGCAGTGTATGGTCTTACTGGGAAATATGTTATAATTTTCCCAGTCCCAGTCTTTTTTTCTATACAAGGGTTGCAAAACAGCATATCCCTTGAATCTAATACTGTTTAACTTCATGTACAAATAATATTAGACAAAGTAGGTTCCTGGAGTGGTATCCAATGAGAGGACCACTAAAATAAGATGAAAGCTACCGTGTATTTTTTGGTCGCCTTTCATCCTGTGATGTGAAGATACATGTACATCATCATATTATTTGATATATCAGAGATATGGGGTTTTCTTTTTCAATTGTAATGTATTTTTTGAGAAAATTTATTTATTTCTGACATAATGACCAATAATGGAGGTCAAATCTCCAATGTGAAATTCAAATGTGCCATTTTATGATTTCTGTAATATTAAATTCAGCAAATAAGCCATAACTGTGTTTTAGAATGTGCAGTGCTGTACTCCCATTCACTCAGGATGTGTATCTATTTTCAACAAAGAGTGAAATATATCAATGTACAGACGTGCTCATAACTTTACATATCCGGGCTGATATGATTTTTCACCATTTTTCAGAGAAAAAACATTTCTTTCACTCATGGTTAGTGGTTGACTGAAGCCATTTATTGTCAACTGTTTTTACTTTTTTAAAATCATATTCATAACACTAACCATGAGTTATCATTAATTTTCTAAGAAATCATAAATTCTGCCAGGGTATGTAAACTTATGAGCACATCTGTATATACAAATTGGGCAATAAAACATGATGTGTATGAGAAGGTCAGCATATATAATTATATAATATTATAATGCTTGCCCTCTAATACCTGTCATAGTCACCTGTCAGTGGTTGTATATATACACATATATATAGTCAGCAAAGTTAAGCAACAAACAGTTCTAAAGAATGAGGCTTGGTTTGTTTTCGTTTATTTTAAATAAACATTTACATTTATCAGACGCTTTTATCCAAGGGGACTTCCATTCCCTACCTACAGGGGGAAGTCTCTCCCTGGAGCAACTTGGGGTTAAGGGTCTTGCTCAGGGACCCAGTGGTGGTGCTGAAGGTAGGATTCGAACCCATGACCTCTTGGTCTAGAGGCAAGTATCCCACCACTAGGCCACCACGACCCAACAGCAGTGTATTGACCAGTAAACACACACTCTTGCTTATATTTTCATGTATGTGTAAGGCAGCAGAACGGTTACGTCAGTAGGTGGCACTATTGCACCACACTCCGACCCAGGTTTATGGGTTACTTGCGCTTTTTGGTCCCTCTGTGATTCACGTCTTCTCTGTCGTACCGCGTATTCTCTGAAAGACATCATGTTCTGACTGAACTGTAACCCGTGTACTGTAACGGTTCGGGACCAATACATGTACCATTACAGCCCTAACACACACACACACACACACACACATACACACACATATGCACACGCTGATCAGACAGTATATTAGGTACACCTACCTTGTCTACACCCACTGTCCATTTTATCACCTCCACAGATACAGGTGACCTTTGTACTCCATCTGTTTCTCTACATCATTTGCTGGCACTTAACCCCCTCCATCACCTCTAACAGACCACCGGTGAGCATGATGGATCATTCTCTGTGCAGTTGTGACATAATAGTGGCATGTGTGAGGGTGTGTGTGTGTGTGTGTGCGTGTGTGTGCACAAAGCAGTGCTGCTGGAGTTTTTAAACACCTCAGTGTCACTGCTGGCCTGAGAAAAGTCCACCTTCCAAGAATATCTAGACTACCATGTTCTGTGGCCAGAAACAGACAGCTGATGAAGTACGAGTGGATGACTAACACAGACAGAGGGAGCATTAGAGCAACAGACATCAATAACTTTACATCTGTGCTCTGGAATAATAGGTTATATGTGTCTGGAGAGTAACACTGCGGTGTGTTAGCCCCTCTGTGCAGCACACACACACACACACACACACACACACACACACACACACACACACACTATACCACTATAATGTCAGTCTCACTGCTGTGCTGAGAGTGATCCACCTGGTCACTGGGGTTTCTGATCCTGGATGAATGGCGTTCATCATGTTTCACATGATCTAAAGGGCAGCTGGTGTTTTCAATGGTGCTGGAAAACAGACTTCCAACGTTTTGATAAGAATGCAGCGGTCTACAGACTGCGAGATTTATCTCCATCTCTGTTCTGCCTGTGCCATTGTTCAGAAGACCTATCTGACCTTCTCTCCCCGTCACCGAGGTCAGGAAGAAAGGAAATGGGATCAGTAGACGAGAAGACGAGGCAGACAGACAGAACTGTAAAAGATGGGGAAAAAGAGACACGCTGAGAAGGGAGAGGAAGAAACCCATGTCCCGTTGAGTTTACCCCCTATTGTTTGAACTGCCGAACCTGCGATGTGAGCTGCCACACTGAAGTCTGGCTTAACTGACAGTTCTCCGCTCCTGAGGCTCAGGTCTGCGGTCTGCCCTTCATCACGCTGCACACGCTCAGCTGGTGGCCGTCTAAGAGAGAATCCGATTCATGCGGACAGCTTTGCAAAGTGGAAACTGATCACAACAGAACTTTTATGACATCTATGACATTCAGTGAGTGTGATTAGTGAGAAAGGCTGCAGACGATACATTCAGACGCTTGACAAAATGTACTTTTGCGGCTCTAACTGTTAGTCCGGCATCATTTCGCCTGTTATACTTCCTTCTTCCTTCGTCTCCCACGGCTTTGAAGCAAGGCGTCCGTAACTGGACCGAGCCCTCGTAACTTCTCTTCATTTAGAGACGTTTAAAAATGCCACAGACTACAGTGGAGCTCCAACTCTGCCTTCTGGACACAATGAGAAGCTGAAGGGTTAACATCAACACCTTTGTTCAAGAGTTGCTAAGGAAGTGCTGCCTGTTGTGCAGGAAACAGGGAGAGCAGTTTCCTGTTATGGACAGAGGCTTTTAAAGAGCTGCTTTCCTCCAATCAGCCAACGGAGGACTGGTTGGGAAGCCCTGCTTCGTGGCTTTTTGCTGTCTCACAACAAAACCACCATTTGGGAGCTGTGTTCTACACTCTTAAAAATAAAGGTGTTTTTTTTAAAAGGGCTCTCTTGAGCACTGCCCTGCAAAAATAAATAACTTTTGATATAAAAGAAACGACATGAAGAACCATTTCCAAGTGTGAGAACCTCCACATAATGTTAACCTTTTAGACACACTAGGGCTGGGCGATTAACCGAAAAGTAATCGATTAATCAACATTCGGATTACTGTCCCTTTAAAAACACTACCGCGTGTGGAGTCACGTGACCCCGCACGGAGAGATCAAACACTGAGACAACTGAGCGACTTGTCAGTGAACTATGAGGGAAAAATAAATAAATAAATAAAATAATCGTTCATTAATCGTAATCGAGTTAAAATGTTCAATTAATCGAGATTTTGATTTTAGGCCAAATTGCCCAGCCCTAATACCTACTGAAGCTCATTCTTCCAAGCTGAGAACAATTTAAGAGCGTTTTAGGAGAAATTTAAAACATTACTCCACAGTGTGCATGTTTTTCTATGTGAACGCCCAGCCTGTAACGTAACGCTGAACAGCTAAACAACAATAATCATAAACCTCTTGTATAAAACTATTAGTGGTCTGATGTTTAACAGTCTGTTCTAGAGACACTTGTCTCCTCCAAATTGTTCACAGTGGTGGTGATAGGAACCAGATATCCAATATGTTTAATGCCTTTAAAATTTCCCTCACACTGTTAGTGTTAATCACTGTGCACTCACTTCGTAATATTGTATTTTCTGTATATAAGATTTAGATTGTTTATTATATAGTATTGTTCAGTTATACACACATATACATACATATCTGTATTCATAAATATATTTATAAATAGTATAAACATATCTGTACAAAAGTACTTATATATGTTTGCTAACGTTTATCTTATATTTATAAATATAAATCCATATTACGTATTCATATTGTAGATTTATTATTGTATATTATATTTGCTCAGTATATTGTTTATTGTATCTTTAATTTTGTTGTTGTTTTTATTGTGTTGTACTTGAGAGACACCATCTACCGGAATCTAATTCCTTGTATGTGTTCACACACATACTGGCCAATAAACGCGATTCTGATTCTGATTCTGATTCTGATTCTGATTCTGATGTAAATATCTCCAAAGTTACGTGTTTGGATAGTACAGCTATGCTTCCATTATGGACATTGTGACCCCTGGTTCGTATCGCCACCATTGTGGAGGAAATCAGAGTCAGTGAGCGTTTCAGTGCTCTGCACTGACGACTGAATTATGCAGAACTTCTGAGCAGAGGTTTTCTGTTTTAAACTAAATGTCTGCATGTAATTTCACCCTCGTAGCCCACTCAGCACGCAGAGTGGCCATGTCTCACCTGTCATAGTCCTCAAAATAACAGCTAAATCAGGGTCAGGTGACTGTGATGGGTCATTTTTCTCATATTCTGCAAAACAGGATGCGTCGAATTTGCTCAAAATACACAGCTCTACGTGAGTCGAATGGAATACAGCAACACAGTGCTGCGTTTCACTCTCACTTTTGACCATACATAGGGTTTGTATGTTTTATTCATATGTAAAAGTTCCCCCACCCCCTCCACACACACCTGCACACATACATATATATACATATATACTTATAGACATATATAAACATACACTTATACACACACACACACACGCGCGTATATATAGATATAATGTCTTCTGTGTCATTAGACATATTAGACTCAGACTGTATCATTTGCACATATTAACCCTTTTCTAGCTGATCTTATGAGTTTATCACTGTTTCGTTATTGGCCAGCCAGGTCAGAGCTGGTGTGTGTGTGTGTGTGTGTGTGTGTGTATTTGGAGAGCTGGCTCTACCTCCAGAGGAAACACACACCTCCCCTCGCACAGAGGCGGCCGGGCGAGCTCAGAGCGCGTCTCTCCAGTGTTCATGAGTGGAGGAGCGGAGCTGAGAGGAGCTTTCAGATCCACCAAACAGCTGAACACAGCACGGGAAAAATCAAGTGATCCTCTCGTCCTCCGTTCAGCAACTCGGGACGCCGCTGTCGACGGAATATCGCCGTTAAATCCTGGATCTATTGGAGAAATCCCGGTGACGCTAAAGGAACCATGGTGTTCGCTTTTTTCATGCGCTACGGCGGATGACACTCGAGTATGGACACGGGTAAGCAACTTAACTCCTTAGCGAGAAAACCTGAGGTTTAACTAAACCACATCAGACAGAACTTCTTGCTTTAGTCTCTGAGTGGAGCTGTGAGCGACGTTCTCAGCACTTTGTATCCTTCAAATGGGGGGATTTGGATTTTTTTAAAAAGTTGGCGGTCTGCAAAACTCGTAGTTGTCTCTCTGATCAGGGCTGTCCAGTCTTAACCCGAACACTGCACACTGCATGCAGGGTTTGATGGCAAACAAGCAGAAGCGCACCTGATTGCACTTGTTTAATCGAGTATTCTTTGTATTTTCTGTGAAAAAACCTGGAGGACAACCTTAGCTCTGGATGCGTGTGTGTCCTACAGAGGCTGTTAAAATATAGAACTGAAATGAAGTGACGGCCGGACTTCACTTTCATGAAGGAGAGCACCATGGTGAATGCAGTGAATAACATTTAGGTGATATTTTCAGAAATGAAGGTTAATAAATGGCTCTTAACGTGCGATTATAGTTTTAGAACAGCGGTTGCTGTTCACGAGAACCCGCTGTCTTTGCACATTTCCTTACACAGCCACCACAGCCACAGGCACAACTGGGAAATTAACTGTTGAGTTGGATCAGGTGTGTTGGGAACAGGGGAAATACTAGGGTCTGAAGGGCAGGGGGTTCTCCAGGACCAGTGTGGAAACCACTACTTCAGAAAACCTTTCATTGGAATAGAGCGGTTACATTTTGTGGATTGTTTTTGGCACTCGAAAATGTACCAAAATTATGTAAATTATTTAAAACTCTAGCATCTTTCCAACGTTAATTTAATGTCGTTTGGTATTTCCCTTCATTACAATTCAAGATCCATCCAGAAGTTGACCCAAGCACAGAGGTTGACATGTATATATCTTTGATAGTGTAGGTGTATGGGAACCAGATCTAGCAACACTGCACTTCTGAAGAGTCCAAACATGCATCACCCTCACATTCTGCTCTCCTGTAATTCTAGGAGAAAAGTAATCTCATCTTCTCCTTTCCTATCCTCTCCACCCCTTTACTATCTTTTTCTTCCCCCATCCTCTCTACTCTCTGCGCTACTCTCTCCTCGCTGCACAGCTGATGCGCTTACTACAGTATTATCTGCGGGATTTTGTGTCACGTCCTGTTGGCGCCGCACAGTCAAAAGGTCCTTCCTACTGTCTTCCCCACTCTGCTCTGTTTTAATTGAATTCTTTGTTGCATAATTCATATCCTGTTTTCTTCGCCAAAGGAGCACAGACACCTCCCATTGTTGTTTCTGTTTTTTATTGTTCTTTGACATAATGAAAAGACCTTTTCAGGGAAAAAAATAAAGTCAGTCTGGGGGTTTTGGGGGTTTTGCTGATGTGTGAATTATGGAAAGAATGACAAAAAGGAAGTGTATTCGCTAGGGCTGGGCGATTTGGCCTAAAATCAAAATCTCAATTAATTGAACATTTTAACTCGATTACGATTAATGAACGATAGTTTTATTTATTTATTTATTTTGCCCTCATCGCCCAGCCCTAGTATTTGCAAACCTGTGCTCTTGCAAAAATGAAAGAAACTTGGGGCGGGAGGAGGGGGGACAAAACAAACCTGTGAGTTCATAGACAAGGGAGGGCAAGTTGTTAATGTCCTTACCCTATGCACTTCCTATTCGCAGATCTTCCAGGAGAGTCTGCTAGAATAGTTAATTAGTGATGGTGGAGAACAATATCTTCACAGGGAGATCACCAAGTGCACAGGGAGTTTAGTAGGACGTGCGTCAAGGCAGGTACTAAATAACAGGAAGAGACGATGGGTGTATGAGTTTTGTTAAGCAAAAGGGTGTGTTGCACCAAAAAGGGTCTCAAATTCACATTAACTCCTCTTAAGGCCACTATTTGCTTTTCTTTTTTTTTGCATATTTCTTTCTCATTCTTAAAAAATGCTTTTAGAGTGAGCATAGGTGCTGCACGGTTTGTTACAATCACTTTCTGCATGTTGAATCCTAAAATCCTACAGCTATAATTCATTATTATAAAAAAATATAGGACAGACATTTATACTAAATCCAGTCTCATTCTGCCCTACAACAAAATGCGTAATCTGACCCTTTCCTCCGTCTGTTTCGCAGACTTTCAGAAGCGACTGAGGGCTCCTCGACCCATGATACAAAGTCATCTGACCATTACAGTGCGCTCCACCCTCATGTCAAGACCTTGTCCATCTTCCCGAGGTCCAAAACCTCCAGTTGCACCTAAACCAAGACTGTCTCTTGAGAAAGAGGATGAACACAACCAAAGCATTGTTAGTAATGGTGACATTGTCTCTGATAGGCTGGAACTGGAGCAGGACAGCGAATCAGAGGCAACACAGGATGAACCCGATCCAGCTGTAGAGAACTCTATAGAGGAGCTGGCTGAGAAGTCATACAACCATGCAGTGGAACAAGTGAAGGCAAACCCTGGCGGTAGTGATGGTATTTCTGATAAAGATGTGGATGAAAACTTTGACATGGGGGTAGAAGAAACAGACGAGATAGCAGAGTCTGGAGAGGGGGAGGAGTGGGAGAATAGGGTCAAATCTGATTATGCAGGCTCCTTGAATGACGTCCAAGAAGTCATTGTAACTACTGTTTCAGCTGCTGTAGACCACATCAAAGAACCTGGTGATGTGGACCCACCTCAGGGCGCAGGTGATCCTGATGATACCGCAGATGACCCTGCTGAACATCCCGAGGAAGTTATTCTCACAGATGATCAAAAAGTAGGGGAATCAGAAGTCAGTAATGATGCTGCAAGTCCTTATGAAGAAATCAGGGAATCAGCTTCGAACCAGGGCAGCACGTATGCTGAGATAGATAATGCTGAGGACTTGACACGAGATCCTGCTGATGATACAGAGGAGCCTTATTTCAATGAGAGAGAGAACTTTCTTTGTGAGCCCTCGGCAGAGTGTGACAGCGAGCCATGCAACGGGGGCACAAATCCAAGTGCAGAGTGTGCCCTCAGCGAGGCAATCGAGGACACAACAAATGCAGGGGCTGGATTTTCCTCACAAGTTCTGAATGACAGCCAGCCCTCCCTGTGTGACGAGTACACGTATGATGTCATTGGATCACTAGATGACACCAACTCATGGCAGCCGGAACGTGCCACAAAAGACCCATCAGGACGTTTCAGATTCTCAGAGGAAGCAGAGGATGTGTTCGAGCCATATTCGGTCATAGAGGTGGTGCCTGCTGATCTCATGAGCACCTCAGACCCTGAGGCAGACTGCATAGATGAGGAATGCAGTGGAAAAAAAGCAAAGGACACTGAGACACACACGGCAGGCACTTTCAACCAAGAGCCGTTTTATGTCTCATCAGATGATGTGGACGAACTAGAGAAGGAACAGGCACAGACAGGGGATAGTGTCCCATCTACCTCCGAGCCCTCGGAGCAACAGGCTAAAGATGTGGATGAGTATGCGGATATAGATGACTCTCTGTGTCTGGACGGAGAACTTCCGCAGTTGGAGTGCGTGTCATCTGAGGATTACGTGGAGATCGGTGATGAAGAAGAGCCCGTGGAGATGGAGCGTAAAACCAAAGGAAAGAGCGCAAGGGAGCGCTCGGCCAGGCGGAGTCAGGGCTATGTCAGCCAGAGAAACAGCTGCCAGCCACGGCTTAGACTTTGCAACATTACAGTTCCAGCTGACCTGGACCTTGGCAGGACTCCTGAGCTAACGAACCGTGTGGTATTTGCCCACACCACAGAGGCATTTGAAGAGGATATAGAAGAACTCGACTGCCATATAGTGCCTTTCTTTGAGGACTCTGACTCAGACAGTGACGAGCACATTTATGAGGAGGCAGGCTTTGACTCAGAAGGTGAGAACTTTATTTCTCTGGACAGGAAAACTATTGTGACCCGCTCGCGTTCACTCTCTGGAAAAGTACCTGGATATGTCCCTGAGACCGTTCCCGAAGAGACAGGCAATGAATCGCAAAATCACGACTACTACACTGTGGCCTTGGACCAAAACGGAGATCTCCTAAAGCCTCCAGATAATTCTGAGGTAAATCGGATGATTCCTTCGTTAAAACCCAGACGCTTTCTTTTTTATCCACGTTCGTACTCTGTGGAGGGTCGAGACATGGACAGTCTGTCGGCTCGTTTTGGAGGTGATTTCTCACCACAAGTAGAAAACAAAGTAAAAAGGAAAGATGATACTCTCTCGCTGCCTTGCGTAATCACCTCTTCTGGGAGTTTTTCTCAAAGAAGCCACCAGTCCTCCAGTGGTGTGTCTACTCCTACATCTCTTGTGGACATACCACCACCTTTTGAGTTGGCTTATATCACCAAGAGGCCTGTGACTAAAAGCTCCCCATCTCTCCTAATTCAAAACGACTCCAATGACAAGCCAAAAAAGAAGAAGACGTCATTCAAGCGTTTCCTAGCCTTGAAGTTTAGACGGAAATCTGAAAGTAAATCACACGGAGATGGGAGCATCCGTTCCTCTCGGTCATCATCAGAATCCAGCCATCATGGACCAGTTCGAGTCATAGAACTGGACCCGAGGAGTACCAGCAGCTCCCCTCAGCCTCAGTCTCGAATTGTAAAATCACAGCGCAACTCAGACTTTCCAGCCACATTCATGATTTACAGGGAAGGTCAAAAGAGGAAAGGTGTCTCAAAGGTATACGGCAACAGAGGCATCTCCAGAGTCGAGTCTTTCGAAGACCGCTCTCGTCCTCCCTTCATGCCACTTCCGCTTACCAAACCTCGATCCATCTCTTTTCCAAGCGCTGATACATCAGACTATGAAAACATTCCTGCCATGAGTTCCGACTATGAAAATATTCAGATTCCTCCAGGAAGGCCCACGCGGGCCGTCACCATCACCGAATTTTTTGACGACCACAGTCGGACAACAGTACCTTCAAATGAGAACGATGGTTATGTGGACATGAATAGCTTTGCAGGAATAGAGAACAAGACCAACACACAAGAGCAAGAGCCTGAGAGGTATGTTTTTGTTTTAGCACTTTAAAATGAAGTACTGACAGTAATGGACAATTAAAGTGACCATTCTGTTATACGCGAACACACCACAGCACACTGTGTGAACAGCACAACTGTATTTAACCCCTTCACCAAATGAAGCAGCGGGCAGCCAGGAACACAGCGCCCGGGGAGCAGAATGTGGGGACGGTACCTCAGTAGTGCCACTAGCACCAAATAATGTGAATAATATAAGACACATTTTTACCATATGGTTCAACAGATGTGTTGAAAGTTACATACAGATCTAAGTCTTACTTTTAATACTTAGATCTGTATGTAACTTTCAGTGGCAGGTTAACGTACTGTAGGCATAGGGAGAGTTCTCATGTTAGGAATGTTGAAAGCTCTTCCTTTGAACACAATGGCTGTACCATCACAGAAATTTGGAGGAAGCATTGGCCAAAACAATGTTAGCAGGAAATGGGATCAGTGTTTGGCCAGTCTGATAGCAATGCCTTCACCTTTAGGTCTCTGAGTACTCCAAGTAAAATGTGATAGCTAAACGCAAAACGGGCTAACTTTTGCTAGTTACAAGCTAGTCTTCTTAGACTGTATATTCTCCGCCAGCCAAAAAAATCACTCTGTATTTCGTGGGCAGTGATGGCAGTACTGAGTTGAGAGCAGTCAGGTGTGTGGTCAGGAAAACTACATTTTTAAAAGAATGGGAGCCAACATAAACTAGCACTTAGAACCGTATGCTATTTTAATCCACTTATGCACGTCATAGACTATGATATCTGAATGTGGACATTAACGAAGAAAATACATTATATTGAATATCTAATTGCTTTTTTCCTGTTTTTGACCAGTTCCCTATCATGAGAACATCTTCTCTGGTTGGTTATTGCATTATAGACCCAGTTAGTGAGGAGCGTCTTCATGTCCTTTTCTTCCCATCCTAAACGCTAGAGGTCATGTGCGAGTGGCTCATCATGGATACAAATGGCTTTTATGCACAAAGACTTCTTTCAGGTTAAAAGGAAATATTACAAAAAAGTTAACAGAATATTTACATTTTTCTTCACTAAACAGGTTCTTGGCAGGAGGACACTAGCATTCTGTTTACTTAGAGCTAATTGGCTGTTATTGTCCATTAGCAGTGTTGAGATATTTTATGTTGGTTCGTGTTCAGTAAATAAGTACATTCATTCATACAAACATAAGGAATCATTTTCAAATTACTGTAATAAAGCCTCAATATTAACCCATTCTTAGGAGCGCCCTCTAGTGTCTGATTAGCCCAAAGACATTATCAAGCAGCAGTTTTCTTCACTGCAGGCCCTCTTGAACAGTCTCACATCATTTATTCCGCTCACTTCACGTTTCCTACAGTCTTTTTTACAAAGCAAATAACGTCCATCTGCCTCGTTGCTCCACCAGTTCCGTTAAGTGAGATATTTGTAAAAAAAAATCTGATTCTGATTAAATGAAATCAGTCCTTAAAGAATCGAATTAGCCAAATTAATTCTTTATTAAGCTGCAGTGTTTTTGCATAATCAAACTAAGCCTCATATTCATTAACAGACGTACAGAAGATGTGCAAAGAATGAAATATATTACCTATAATGTGCACTAAGGGAGTGCCAGGTTTGATTAATAACCCTATCTGCGCTCAAGACAGCGAGAAGCAAGATTCAAACAGGCAACCAGCATCTGGCTACCTCAACTCCACATCTGTATCCTCTGAGTGGTACGATAGGAGAGCAGCCTGCAGGGTAGAGGCTCATCAGGTTCAAAAAGATGGACTGTGCTCGCAGGAGAGCTTATCTCATTTTCTCATTTGCTGGGTTTTGTACTGTGTCTGGCGTGGTAACCTCAGTGTGGGTGTGCACGCTGGTAGTAGCGCTGTTACAAATAGTTTGGCATGGGTGTAAACTGGATTAGGAGCCATTTTTCACCTTTATTGTACCTTTCTGTCTGAAAGATGAAGTGGGGGTCAGTGGGAAAGATCAGCAGTGGAGGAAGCTTAGCGCTGGGTGGTTTCTGCGTGCATGGGGAGGATAGGACTTAGTCCTTATTAAGCACACCTCAGCAGAAGTGTAATGATGTGACATCAGATAATCATACTGTCATCCACAGGCTCAGCACACAGAGAACGACAAATGCTTCTTGTAGCTTAACTACATTATGCCTAAAAAGGCGCCAGGGAGTCAGCGAGGGGTTCCACTGAAACATGCTCTCATTCAATTGTACTTGCACACTTACCAGTCAGTGCACTCCAAAAATAGCTCCCTTTGTGAGCTTAATTTAACAAACGCACCCGTTTCCATTCAGTCAAACGGAATGAGTTCACATGCACTCTTAAAAATGAAAGCTGTCATAGAAGAACCACCATTGGTTCTCTTAAAACCTTTTGATGAATGCTTCAAACATATGTGAGTGTGAAGAACCTTTCTGGAGTTAAACTGATTTACTCTTAAAAGTAAAGGTGTAAGGAATAGTTTAAAGAACCTTCTTTCTACAGAAGGAACCCTTAAATCGATTTTCACTCTTAAAAATTAGGGAACCAGAAGGAGGTCTTCGTGTGATTCCGTAGAAGAACCACGTTTGCTTCCATAAATAACCATTTTTTTGTAAATGAGATGTTAGGAGAACATTTCTGAAGTTGCCATAATGTGGATGTTCTTGGAAGAACTACTTAATTGGTGAAGAACCGCTGAGAAAGTTCTTTGTACTAGGGCTGGGCGATTTGGCCTAAAATCAAAATCTCGATTAATTGAAAACATTTTAACTCGATTACAATTAATGAACCATTATTATTATTATTTCTTTATTTGCCCTCATAGTTCACTGACAAGTTGCTCAGTTGTCTCAGTGTTTGAGCTCTCCGTGCTCGACATGTCGGC
>JBBPDH010000130.1:13500607-13512960 GCA_037974565.1 Clupeocharax schoutedeni
AGCTGACTTAAGAGTTTCTTTAGAGGGAGGGGAAGTAACTAGTAATCTATCTAGTAATCTAGTGATTATTTTAAAGAGAGTAATTGGTAATCAGTAGTTTAATTACATTTTAAAAGTTACTTGCCCAACACTGGCTAAGAGACATCTGCGCTAGAAAGTAACTGAGTGATGGGTGAGAGGGAGGGCCAGAGAAAGCGAGCAGGTCAGTAGTGCTTTCTTGGACCTCCTGTCATAAAATTGCTGTAACATCGCTGGAGATCAAACACTCAAGTCTTTGGCTGAAAGCACTTAGATGTGGCACTAAATATTAAGAGAGCTTTACAATAATTATGATAAAATAATCAGCTACAGATTTACCATTAATAATGAGTTTAAAAATAAAAAATTCAAATAATGCAAACAGATTGCCTTTGTCAGAATAAAATCCAACTGTTTGTACTGAACGAGGCCTGCTGCCTCATTTCTATGCCAAGAAGTGGTTTGCTGCAACCAGAATGCAACTGTAACCTTAAGATATCCTTACTTGTCATAGAGTGCTTGAATTATCCTCTCCCTACCTGTTTGTGATCAATGGGATAATCCTTTAAGGAAAAGCAACCTAAGTTCGGCCCTGCAGCTCTTATGTAATGAGCGCCGTCCCGAAAAAGGACACAGGCAACAAGAGTAAGACTGTTAAAAGTTTAAGGAGTCTGGGCGAATGTCCTACATGCACTCATAGTTAAAAAGGAACCCCCTCCCCAACATAAATAAAGAGTACACCCCCTCCTCCTTCTCTCTTTCCTTTCCCCCCTGTCCCATCCCGTCAGACTTCATTTGCACTTGCGTGTGCCTGCTTTGTTTTGCTTTGCCTGCCGTTTGGGTTTGATTTGGGGCAGGCCGAGTGCTCACAGTGCAGTGGAAGCGGAGGCAGAAGCGTTCGGGGGCCAAAACCTTGTTCCAATTACGGCGCCTTCATTACACCCTGCTCCCCCTACTCTTCTCTCTGCTCCATATTTCATGGCTGTGCCTTGAAAGCCCCGCTGTTGTTTTTTCATATAGACTGATTTCCTGTACAGGCCCATTCTAATGCATGGAAGCAGGACACAGATATTGTCCAGTAGGAGGCAGCGACGGGGGGGGGACTTCTACTGCAGTGACATTTACCTTTCTTTTTAAAAGACGCCATGGAGGTTGCATGAAAGAGGCGATCGTGCTGTTTCTTTATCAAATTAGAGTGCGGAGAGCAGGCAATCCAGGCCATTTAGCCTCCTCTATTTGTCCCGTGGCTGGCGTTTTCCAAAGTTCTTGGCAAAGATCACTTTTCATCATTCGAGAGCAGCTTTAAACAGGAAAGTCAGGTCAGAGGGTGCATATCAGGTCAGAGGGTGCATATGAAAAGCCAATCTGTGTCTATTTTCACTGATTAAAAAAAAAAGTATACTGCTATTGTGTTGATCCCAGCAGGCTACCCTGAACATTTCATCTGTAAGTGGAATATGGCTCACACGGATCACACATTTGTTCGTGTAACTCTATCTGCCTGACATACTTAATCTCTCGACCTCAACTGTCAATGGCCTGTTTGGCTTCAGTGCACTGTGTGCATGTATATGGATGTGTGAGTGTGTAGATGTGATCTTGTCTGTGTTGGGAGTATTACATTTCTTTTTTTCTGATGGTTTTCTTTGCATCAAATTGCACACAAAATATATGGTAACCTAGACAATCTGGGTGTATCATATACATACAGTACAAAAACAACGTAATTATGGGCTTAAAGTCGTTTCATCGCCGTTTCATGATGATAATAATAATAATAATAATTATTATTATTGTTGTTGTTGTTGTTGTTGTTGTTATTATTATTATTATTATTATTATAACAAGATCATTAATAGTAATAGTAATAATAATAATAATAATAATAATAATAATAATGAAACCAATAATACATTTTATTTACATATAGCACTTTATATTTTACACAATAATCTCAAAGTGCTTACAGATAACAAAATAACCAAACAGCAGGCCATCCATTGTAAGAACCCTGTGCCTGTTATCATTACCAGTAATTATACTGCAGCAGGGTTTTAGGTGTCATTTATGTGTGTAGATCACACCTGACATCTGTGTATACACACCACTACACTGCCGCTCATAAACACATCATGGCAAATATCATATGGTGTCATGAACCGACATAACAGGCTCATGTCACTGGAAACTGTCATGACTGATGTCCTATACACTTTTGACCTCAAATACCTGAATCTGGACTAAATGTCTTGTAGAATGTCACCTTTAATGTGGAATACTAAAAGCTGCTTTAAATATATGATATATAACTTTACTCCATGGCAGTAAGGCCTCGTTTGAATTTTGGATAAATGAACGCACCGTGAAAGCCATAGGTATTTTTTGTGAGGATATACACTGGCGTTCGTCTGACGCTGTTTAACTCCAGCCTGCAGCCCACAGTGTAGTTCCGTGTTTCACCAGTGGGGGCAGTAATTATTCTCTCCAGATTTTTTACATGTTGGACTTCATTTGTAGTTCTATATTGAAAACATGGATCCCCATTTTATTTTAACTTAAAACTTACAATCGACATTCTAGATTAAAAACCCTCCTGATCCGGCGCCGCAGGCAGGAGAGGAACAATCATGGCCGCCGATATCGGGTTCCCCCTCTTCCTGCACAGTGTCGGGTCAAAGGGTTCACAGAACACTTGAATCATGGGACATATTCGGTCCTCCGGATAGTCAACCAAACGCCGTGTAAACGCAGTAGCTGCGGTTTCTCTGCGTTCGTCAGGATTCCGGTAGAAATTGACGCTAAGAAGATGTTGCATGCAACGTTTTTTTGACGCAACACGAACGCGCAGCTGTCTGGCACATCTCATTTAATGTCATAATTTGCCCTGACAGGTGCTGTCCATCTAATAGTTTCAGGATTGATATAACATTACCAATAATTGTTTTGATGGATGCAACAGTGTTTCATCACAGTGTGTGTCCTATAGGTGTGTATGATAAATATTCTTTGCAGCTGTGTATACACGCTCCCACACGGCTGGCCATAAACATGCCAGGGTAAATATCCGAAACTCGCACAACCGAATAAAATCTCACGAAATGGCATGACGTTTGTCCTAACATGGCATTGTTGTATCAGTGTTGTGATGCAGGGTTGCCAGATATATGTATCACACACAGTCCTACAGTAATGTCACGTGTGACAAATACAACAAAGACCTTTTTCTAGTTTTTCAGCAGATTTTCAGTAGATATCCACAAAGTTTACTCTCAGAGTACAGTTTTAATGTGGGTGTCTTCCAAAAACCTTGTTCTGTTGAAAAATAGTAAATTTTTACTTTTTTTTTTGCACAATTTTAGCAAGGATTTAAGTAGGACATATTAATTGACTTATTGGTACTTGATGAAATCAACAACAGTGTTAATATATTATAATTGGTTTCTATAAAAAAGCCTATTATTGTGAACTGTTCAGTTTCAACACATATTATATACTTGCTACGTACACATTCGTACAAATTCTTGTTCAGAAAGCCCCACCAGCTCCCCTGGACACCAATCAGAAGGTCTCTGGATACAGTACATCAATGCTAACACTTTGTAGGCCGTAGTTTGGGGCAGCAGATCACGTGTGCGCCTCTGAAAGTCTCCCTTCCTCAGTTACGTGCTCTGCCTTTCCTCACAAACCGCTGGGCTTGGTGTCGAGAGAGAGAGAGAGAGAGAGAGAGAGACAGATAGAATCAATGAGATACACAGATAGAGCTACAGTTACACTGAAACACCCCGGTACTGGGGTGAGATTTATTTTAATCACAGGTAGTGATTTACCAAAAAAAAAAAGAAACTAACATTACAGACACTCTGCATCTGCCGGCTGAGGAGCGAGACACACACCGAGGAGCAAATTGAAGTACATGTAACACGACACAAATGAACAAAAGTATTTAGCTAATGATTTATTATTAAAGAGGCTCCCTGAGCCCCGGCTCCGGCCCCGGCTCTATTGTAGCCAGATCAGACGGCAGATAAGGGTCAGTCTAATGGCAGTCAGCTGGCAGGTGGGCCGGCGCGGGCCTAACGCGGACCCGGCGCGGGTTAATCAGTGTTAAGTGATATTTAAGTGGAGGAGGACAGCGAGCATGACACTGAATACAGCGCAGGCTTTAGCTCGACCCGCCAGAGCAGAGAACTCACCTGAGAGAGCAGCTGGAACACCCGGGGTAACCCGCGGACAGTGTGTGAGAGTGTACAGGACACACACACACACACACACACACACACACACACTAAAGTTGCTTCTTTTACACACACACATACACTCCAGTGTTCATTAACATTAACACTGACCATCAACAAAAGCTGTCAATACTAATCCCACCGATTCTCGCACAAAAGCCGTGTGCAAAAGTTTTGGCGCCCCCTTGGCGTTAAATTACATAATTTGGTGATTGTGTGAAAACCCTCAAAGAACAAGCTGCTGCACATTTTAATTGCTGTTTAAGTGGCATATAATGTACAGTGTGGGCTGTGAAAAAGTTATGATACATTTTTGATTTTATTTATGATACTTTTTCAGTGTAAACATAATTTCTGGCATAAAAAAGGTAACCTTTGTGTGTATTTTCTTTATTTATTTGTATATTTTTTGACCTTTTAATGTTAGCCTAACCCTAACATTAGCCTAACTAATTTAATGCCGCTGAGGTCACAAACCCTCTCTCTGAGTAGATTTATTCACAGCAACCTACTGTTTATAATTCTCAGGCCTTCAACAGAGCACGGGGCTGGACTGTGCACTAAACGCACACACACGCCTGTATATTATATTTATGGTTTTAATTGAACATTTTTACTCGATTATGATTAATGAACGATTATTTTATTTATTTATTTATTTTTCACTAGTTCACTGACGAGTTTTGTACAGTAAATATTCTCACATATTACAGGTGAGGGGTTTCTGAATGAAGGGAGCATTACTTTATTTTAAAATAATTGAAGGAAACACACACTCTCTCTACTCTCTATATTTTTAAAGGGACAGTTATCGAAATAATCGACCTGGAAAAATGTAATCGATTATAGGTTCTGAATGTTGAATTCGATTTCTTTTCGATTAATCGCCCAGCCCTTAGATATAGTATGAATAGTTATCTCAGGTTACAAACATAAGGTTACATTCTTGAAATCTTAAAATCATTTGGATTTATAACGGACAGGACCCATTTTTGTGACTCTCTCTGGGTTCTCTGACTGTGAATATGAGCAGAAGCCTGATGAGCTGTAAGGGATAGAAACTGGAGCAGAGTCACAGTGATAGTGATACATACAAGGTCAAATATATGTTCATATTTATTAAAACCACAAGCTGCAGGTTGTATTTTATCTAAAAATGTTTAAGCAAATGGTTATTAGTGTAATACTAACTTAGTGCTAATATTATTCTAGAATTCCATAAACACACAAAACATTGGCATCATCATAGAGATATATATATTTTTACATAGCACTAATAGTGCGGCATTTCACCAACGATGGGAATAAGATTGTAGCGCTAAACTGTCCTTAAAATTGTCTGGCGTGAAAAATAGCCAAGCAATAGCCAAGCAGTAGCCTTGTTGGAGTCTCTGTTACTGTAAAGCTGGTAGATCTAACTAAAATCCCTGGGCTGAAGCTGATTCGACCTTGTTGTGCCCTTTTTTAATGTATTACACCACTGCTCACTGTTTTGGGTTTGGGTTCACATGGGTGGGTCATTGGGGTTGGAATCGTGTATGAAAAGTTGCTGCTTGTTCCTCCCTTGGGACAAAGAAATACAACCAGCGCACACACACACACACACACACACACACACTGAGCAGAGAATAGATGAGGCTTTCTTTGGGTATGACTTGTATAAAGTGATTATAGTCCATCTTGGCCCAACAAATTTAGACTTCTTGACGCCCCCTCTGTTGTTGCCCCCTAGTCAGATTCATGTAATCTCATTAAATGCTGAGAGAGGCTCAAGACATAGTCCTGGGTCACACAAACACACAGAGCTACTTTGATGCCGCTATGTCGGAGACAGACGACATTAGGCCTGTCTGCAGCCTTTTAGCCCTAAAACCATGTCATCTCCATCTGTACAGAGAGAGAGAAAGAAAGGAAGGGGAAAGAAAGAAAGAGTCCCCTCAGGCCGTTGCATCAGTAAACAAGAGACACAACTGCACCCGCAGCTGTGTGTGTGTTTTCCTAAATAATGTGTGTTAAAGAAAGTATTTAGTGTTTTTGAGGTAATATAACTCAACATCATTGTCCTCATCATTGTCTAAGCTACAGAGAAGCATTTGACATTATAGACTAAATCAAGTCTTGCTCTGGAGGACAAACTCTCTCCTAGTTTAGGTCCTGTTTGACTGATGGCTAACAGTTTGTCTACATAATTAATTACATTTCTAATATAGCAAAAGTAAAAAATGGGGTCACACAAGGGTTAGTTCTGGGCCCATTGCTATTTTGTTTCTGCTGCTTTTAAGTGGTGAAATGACAGTAGATTTAAAGCTAATGTTAAGATGTTTTGCAATTACAGTGAAATTAGATCTTTTTCTCATTTCGCTGTAATCGCAAAAAAGACCACAGGGCCACATTTAACTGCACTATTGACTCTTTAGATCTGAATGCTGCCCTGTATGTTGTGTGAGCATTGGTGCACAGTTACTTACAAAATACTTTTTGGATATTTATATGACCAGTTTGTGTAGCACATGTCAGTATAAAGATCCACACACACCCATGTACAGTAAAGTCTGGAGCTAATTTTACATATTTTTCTACTGTTTTTTCCTAACAATTACACCCTGACTGCCCACCCAACAAAAAACACTGAAAATGCAAACACAAACACATTTGCATATGTAAAACAAACAAAACCCTCACAATAGGGAAGATTTATTCTGTTTTTTTAAATACATGTAATCATATTTTTATGATACGACCCAAGAATGGCAAGTTCTACTTCAGCCAATCACGTGCTGTGCTGCTCATTTTATTCCATTATGCTAAGTGCTTTTAAAAAAGCACTTTTTCTGAATGTAAATACTCTTTTCGGAGGTACAACCGTAGCGCCTGTCATCTCATGTCAGTCGCTTTATTTCCTTTCTGTTCCATATTTTTTCCTCCATCCCTTGCTCCCCCCCCCTTTCCTTTTCTGCTGCAGTCTGACTCCCTGTTTAAGGTCAATGTATGCGTTTTATATGAATCCATGTTATTTATGTTCGTGCTTATGGATGTCTTTTTCTACCCTCAGCCTTTTCACCCCCCCATGCTCTTGCGCTCTCTCTCTCTCTCTCTCTCTCTCTCTTTCCCTCTTTCTCCTTTGGACCGGAGCGAGTGCTGATAGGCATCTCTGTTGGAGTCTGCCTGTGTTTCTGCAGACAAAGCGCCTCCAAGAGCCATGCTGCACTCCCTGGGAACCTTCTGCGAACCCTTTGCGAACCCCCACCCCACCCACACAGCGTCCGCCCTGCTGCCCCTCTACCCCAGGCTGCTGTCCTGCCAGCCTGACTGCCCTCCGCCCTCCGCCCACGCCTGGGGCCCAAGCTCCAAGACAGGCCAAAGCTCAGACAGCAGCCAGACTGCGGCCTGTGTTTGGTTCTTTAACCCATTAAACCTTAATGGTCCATCGGTGGGAACATTCTGGAAACTACAGCCATTTTTCTGTATGTATACAGGAACCGCACTGTACCTAAACCGTATTGAGCTGATACAGAAGCTTGTTTTTTTCAGTGTTCCTGACGCATCAGAGGTGCAATTCTCCCTCCACAGTTTACGACCAGTCATCGTCCCAAATCTGCGTCCATGGAGTCGAACCGGCGGAAGGTTTTTCTGCCAGAGCTGCTTTTGTTATTGTGTGTTTTTTCATTTGTTTTTTTTTTTAGCTGTAGGACAAATGCTTAACACAGCTAACATGTTGGAGATGAGCAGCATGGATGTGACATTTGCTTTTGCGGTTCCTGTGGAAATGTATATCGTCGCTGTCAGGTGGAAACCTTGTAACTCCACTTTTGGTCTTTGTTGGGTTTTTTCATAAATCGATACTATTGGTCAATCTCCACATGTGTCTCTAAAATTTAGAAATTATTAACCAATGAAAAGTGTTGAAAAAAGCTCGGGATGTTTGATGACACAGTATTCATTTTTTTTAGAATATAAATAGTTTTTTCAGTTTCCTGAAAAATAGCCGTTTTGGACATATGAGGTTTCCGCCCGACAGCGACGATATCTTACATAGTAGTTCAATAGTA
This sequence comes from Clupeocharax schoutedeni, assembly GCA_037974565.1. Lineage (NCBI taxonomy): Eukaryota > Metazoa > Chordata > Actinopteri > Characiformes > Alestidae > Clupeocharax > Clupeocharax schoutedeni. The sequence continues at coordinate 13,508,910 of JBBPDH010000130.1, forward strand.
GTCTCTGAGTAATTGGTAGTATTTACTGAAGAATAAGCTTTAATATTAATAGGGCCTTTGAGGACTGTAACAGGGTTTCCCCATTGCATTGCTGGAGGGCCACAACACCACACAGCTTAGTGTCTTCACCTGCCTGCACTGGCTGCTGACTGTCAAGTCCCTCAGGAGGCAGTTTACAGTAAAAAGTAGCTGTTATCTCTTGCAGAAAGAGTACTGTATCTGTTATTTATGTCTTTATACCGCAACTAGGTCACCCTTGTCTGTACATTTGCACACCTCCAACCTGGTTTACAGAAAACTTTTTATGTTTCATGCCAAACTCTTAAAGTACATTTTGCACGAAGCATTTTTTGTTGTCATCCAGTAATGTAAAGCAGCGCCATACGTGAATTTCTCAGCTTTTTTATTTTTCATTTTTCATATAATTTTGAATTTTGACAATTTACCATCTAATAACAATAACCTGAATATTTTTAAGGTCTAAGCTGATGTAATGTGCATTTTAGACTACACACCTCTCACTTAAAAAAGGACTAACAGCAAAATAGTAAATAAAGAAAATAACTAATATGGAGTTTAATATGTTTTTTTTTTTTTACAAATTATGTGAATTTAATGTAGGGGGAGGGAAAAGAACTACTACTGCTGCTGCTACTAGCAATACTACTGTTAATAAATACAACAATAATTATAATATTATAATTAATAATAATTATATTATTATTATTATTATTGTTGTTGTTAATAATAATAATAATAATAATAATAATAATAATAATAATAATAATAATAATAATATAAAATAATAGTCTTGAGTGCTTGTTTTCATTAATTTTACTCCAGTTTTCTCTCCAGGACTTTTTGCCATTACTCAGCAATTCTATTCCTTGTGCATTAGCCGCTCAGGAGCCTCCAGTGTGAGGCTGTATTACAGTCTGACTCTGCTGGAGCTGTGCTGGTGTGTTCTGAAGGGAGAATCATCGCAGCTCATTCCCTGCCTGTCCATGTTTGCTCCCACATCCTAACCAGCCTGGAGGGTGAATGCTAGCACGCAGAACCTCATGGGTTCTAATGACATCACTGGAAAGTTGAACACGCTTGGAGGAGAGCACTAGACGACAGTTCTGTTATACTGAAGCTAGCAGGTGCCCATGCTGGCCTGCATCAGGGCGAGGGCAGATGCCGTACCCACCCGGCTCTCCGGTTCTGCCCTATAAGCACATTTGCTGAAGGGAACATGGGGAACTGACTCGGTGGTGAATGGCGACCCAGCGGTTGAGGTTTGGGGTTGTGGTGGGTGGATCCTCGGCCTCCTTTTCAGAATGGAAGTGCGGCAGCTGAGGAAATTGGGCCGAAACGTTCTTCGCCCGAAATTTCTCTGCATTCCCCCGCACCGTTGGGGAAGCGGAGGGAGGTGAAAGCGTCTCCCCTCACTCCTTCCTGCACCCGACCTCTGGACGACCTCGGAAATGGAGGGGGGGTACAGGGAAGGAGGGTGCCGAGGCCAAGCCGCACGCACACACACACACACACACACACACACATTCCTCTCGGGCTATCGCTGCCATCACTTGACAAGAATTATATAATTGCAGCCTGTGATCTCATTCTCCTCAAAGAGCATTTTGAAGTTTCCTTTCCTCTCTTTTAGCTTTACGTTCTCTCGCTCCCACTCGCTGTGTAATGTTCAAATTGCTCACATTAAATCACCCCCCCTTCACTTCCCCCCTTCTCTATCTCTCTCTCTTTTCCTTCTCTCTTTCTCCTCCTTCCTTGGTTCCCTCTCTCCCCGGCTTGGCCTTTTGTGCGGTTCTCCTTCCATTCTTGTCAAATTGTTTATGATACGCTTATCACTTTAATGTGTGTGTGTGTGTGTGTGTGTGTGTGTGTGTGTGTGTGTGCATGCATATCTGCACGCTCGTTTGCTGAACGCCGCGATGGTGTGATACGAGGCAGCATTTATTTATGTCGTCCGCGTTCAGAGATAACCGGCCTCCATGTCGGCAGGAGGAAAAATGGAAGGCGGAGAGGAGGGATGAACAAAGGCGAGAAAAGCATGACGGTGCGACGCCGAGTTTCGGCGTGACTTGGGGAGAAAAAGAGATGGAAAACAAACGCCGCATCGGGGAAGTTGCGTGTTTGCGTGAGCTCGATTGTCTCCTCTCTCTCTGCAGCGTCGTTCGTCCATGACATCACGGCCCCCACAATAGCAGCGATTCTCACCCAACTCCGCTTCAGCCTCGGCTCCCCTTCACTCTCATGATCAATGGCACAGGCCTCAGATCCATCCCTCAGATAAGCGCTCAGCACTGCAGTCCCACGCGGCTGATCTGAGAGCAGCGGTCAGGTAGGGCCGAAAGCACTTCTGACTCACCCCAGCGTCCGTTGCGTCATGCCACAAGGACGTCTGCGCTAATGACGGGGTCGCGACCTCTGCGAGTGTTTAAGTTTCAGGGTGAAGCTCTAATTGGAGAGTCACACATTTGGCTTCCTTTTATCTGACTAATGGCTCAGTATTGCTAATTCATTACATTCACAGAGCAAGACGGCTGATCTGGGGTCAGTTCAGATCTCAGAGACAAATGCAGGTCCTGGATCAGCTCTCTATATCTCCTGCATATGAGTGTGTGTGAGTGTGTGTGTGTGTGTGTGTGTCAGTGTCTTCTTCATCTTGATCCTCCATTTGTTTGTTTCATTCCTTCACATTTCGTCTTTTTTTTGTTTTTGTCTTTTTCTTTTTTGTTCTTTTAATCCACATCAACTTTTTAAATGTTTTAATTTTTTTATTTATTTCCCTTTGTTTGTTTGTCTTCCTCTTTGCTTTCTTTGTTGTTTTTTGTTTGATGCAGTAGTTAGTGCTCTGTCTTTTCTCCTTCTTCATCATTCTTTTGTTTTTCTTCCGTGTGTAATTTTATAACTGTTTTCTAAAATGGACTTTTTTCATCTTAATTTAAGTTTCTTTGGTTCTTCGTCTTTTTGCTCTCTTTGTTTGATTTCTTTTATTGTTGTTGGTTAGTTTTCCTTCATCACCCTCTCCTTTTGTCCACCTTTCCCCTTCTCTTTCTTGTCTTTGTTTTTATTCGTCTTCTGCTTTGTCTTCTTATTGTTATTGTTGTTTATCTTTTTCTTCTTCTCGTCTTGCATCGTATTTGACGTTCTTTGCCTTTACCTTCTTGTTTCGTCTTCTTCTTCTACTTCATTTCTTTCTCCCTCCTCACTCTCCCTCCTTTTCCCTCCCTCTGTGTTCCAGGCAGGGCAGTCGTGGCCAGTGGGAGGCAGTAGAACTCTGCAGCAGGCCCCCAGAAAGGGCCAGTGTAAGAGTGTGTGTGTGTGTGTGTGTTCAGCCTCACCTCTCCGTGCTGAATGCGTTACAGTGTGGATTTATTGAGGGTGGAAATGCTATTATTATTATTCATCCCTCCTCTCCTGCTCTGGAGGGAGGGGAGAAAAAAAGAGACGGGGAGTCTGCTCATCGTCGGCGCGCGTGTAGGGAGGCGACGCTGACATCTCTCACTCCTTCTTTCATTCCTCCTTTCATTGCTCTTCTTCTTGGACGGAGAGGGGCGAAGAAGCCTCGCTTTGGCAGAAACCTGCGGAGAGTTTTCTCCGCTCTTTATTAATAGACGGCTGCCTCTCCTTTTATTTGGAACACTTTTGTTGTGACAAAGCCCTATCCGTCACTGACAGGGCCCAGCCAATGCTGAACCGACAATATGATTAAAGCGAGCAGACTGGGAGATCTGATCCAGCGCTGTTCTACAGTACACCCGACTGCTCCTCTTACTCTTACTTATTATTTTCATGCTATGGAGGGTAAATCATGAGCAGCGCCAGCAGTGGAATGACACCCCTGTGTGTGTGTGTGTGTGTGTGTGTGTGTGTGTGTGTGAAATGCCTTTGGCCTTGTTATTCTAAATAAGCCTCTGTCTGTGTCGTCTTCGTTCGGTCCGAGTGATGGATACTGGCTGGATTGTTTTAGCAGCAAACTGCTAAGATGAAAACACACGCAGACAGAAAGGAGCGAACACGCACCGTCACTCATTATTATCTT